>UXGD01003497.1:0-20243 GCA_900474315.1 Torymus auratus | reverse complement strand
AATATTAAAGGCTTAAGAGAAGAAGTTCCGAAACCAATGTAAGAGGAACTATTGAAATTCTCCTCCCCGCAATCAAGTGGTGGGGGAGAAAATCAATCAAGATCACATTGCGAAAAAACTAACTTTTTGGTAACTATTATAATTCACTTTACATTTTATATTTTTCTTATATTTCTAAAAACTATTATATTATATTAAAGTTTCTGATGAGGGTGACATTACACACCGAAAGTCAAACATACACACTCAGTAAGAAGTTTTTTTTCCTTACTCCTGCTGCCTCGGGAAGATCGAGAGATTTCCTTATTCAATATATTCCCTATTGATAAATTACATCAAAGAATTTTTTTAAATCTATATTTTAATATAAAATTTCATTCTTTCTTGCATACCTGATTTTCCATAAATACATTATTCAAAATGTTCAGGAAAATTATATTTAATATAGTTATGTAGTAATTATTAAATCGTAAATTAAAAAGTTTAAGGTATTATGTGACATACTATTTATATACCAACTCATAGAATGGTTTCAAAAACCCTATAACTCGGCGAAGGTTTCAAATATCCTCTTATTCAGGCGAGTTTTTTTTGCATTAATGTTGTAGTGGTAGCTCTAGGATTATAAAGTACAATTTCTGTATAAGCGATGAAAAAATTATTTTCGATTTTTCTACATTTTTCTTAATTTTTTCCCCCGACTTAATATTATCCGTTTGGACGGACAAAAATATGGATTGATAGGTAATTTCAAGACCTTTAAGAAAATCTGACTACTTTCGATCGATATCTAAATATGGAGTTAAAAAACAAAAATTTCGATTTTTCCATATTTTTCTTTTTCCAGACTCATTCCTACTTTGGCAAGAAACTACCTCGGAACACAGTTTTCGCTTCTACCTAATTGGAGAACGGCAAGAGGTAAAAAAGTCTCAAATAACATTTTTAGCGTACCGCCGACGCGCTAACTGTTTGCAACTTCTTCATGCTTTTTTAAATCTTAATGTTATCGGAAATAAATAGATTTTTATACAATAATGTTTGAAATGATACCATTTTTTTTAAAAATTCATAAATTAGTTATTTAAGGGAAAAAAATCTTTTTATTTAGTGTCAAAATGTTCAATGATTGGCTATGTTGATCACATCTAAGCTTATCAATTTGAAATGATAATTGAAAGCGAAGAAAAAATATTATAATTGTTTAATGCATAAAATTATTTTATGACAATTATATATTCTGATTTTGAAGCAAATAACCTGTAATATTCAAACGAATAATTCATTAACTGTCAATATTTCCCTTTTCAAATTAAGCTTTTCCATAAAGTGGGACCGAGGAAATGCCCGTGTGGCCAAATTAGGTATATAGCCGAATATCTCAAGTTATACCTCATATTTACATACATGTACACTCGCTAACAACGTAATCTGAGAAGAATCTTTTCAAATTTTGATGAAGTGAAATTGTCGCAGTGCGATTTCTTGTTGCATACATTTTAATAACAAATTAAATGTTAATCCGCGCTAGTTAAATATTTAAAAATTAATTTAACTTTTAATTTCACTTTAGTAATTTCACTTTAATAATTTCACTAATAGTACATATGTAAATGACACACATCACTGAAAAAAGTAACAGTCGTTTAATAATCATGCAATTTTCGTTATTATAATACAAAATAGTACTTTTCGATACTAGTGCGAAAAAGATGATTTTCGTACAAGTGTGAGTTGTTCGTTCGAGCAAAGTGAGTTGGATACTTTGCGCATGGAGTGTAAAAAATAATAATTTTAATTAAGTAAACAAACACTCAAAATTACGCGTGGTACCTTGCTTTGATTAAAATGTTATGGGAACCGTAATTAATTTAGCCCAGGTTTCGAATTAACATTCTTAATTCTTCTTTGATATTTTTTAAACAATCTCAATGCTATATGCGTATTGAGGAAGAAATTACTCAAGCTTTGAAAAAAATATCGATCATAGATTGCTTGGCCTTTCCGCAGTCACACGAAATAAACGTTTACGTAGAAAAGACAGAAAGCAACGTGCCGATGATTGCAAAAAAGCGATTAAGTCTCTATCTTCATATTACCGATTAAAGTGTAGAGTTAAGTAAATCTCGCAAAAAGGAAGAACGCAAAAAGCCCGGCAGGGTTCTCTATCGCCGGATAAATATAATGCGTTGCTGCGAGCGCGTCGTTTTCTACAGCGCTCGTGATCATCACGCCACCGGCTATTCTCCGGCTTTTCAATACTTTCGCGCCTCCGCCTCGGAAGAATTGTCGCGCATGGCGGTAATTCGAATCATCAAATCGCGTGGCCCCGGCTTATCGCCACCGAGTGCGAGCCCATTTCCGCGCGCGCGCGCAATGTTTTGTTAAAGGCCTATATATATAGTCCCCCACGTATTTATATCCGAACGCTATCGATCGAACGTTAATGCAAGAGAACGAGAACGAGAGTGAGAGAGAGAGAGGAGGTTTGATTGTATTGTCTTATATGTGTGCTCGGGAGCCACTGGAAATGTACGTGAGAGGCGAATTCGCGCAGGGACGTATATAGAATAGAGTGCGTAGACAGCTTCTTGTTGTCGGCTTATCTGCACGAGGAAAGCACGTGTATATGTTGGCTAATTTCTTTAAGAAGATCGCCATATCAAATTCATCGGTGACGTACCATCGTGTTCCCAATGAAAAGCTCACGTGAAGTGTTCAATTATTATTATAGGGACAATCGCAATGAGGCTAGAATAGCAAACTCATGCATGCGGATATGCTGAATTAATTGAGAAATTATACAAGTTTTTGGAGTTTCGAAGAAAGCCTTTATTAAAGTTGTTCGGCAAATTAATTATTTTGTCATTATTATTGAAAAAATATAATTGATATTCAAATCTCTAAAATGCATAATACAAACGCTATACGACTGCATGAACTGTAACAGAAATTTCATTACGAAAGGTCTTTTTGCATTTTTAGCACAAATTTAAGCATTTCAAGTTGAGCCTGTTAGATAGATTCATTGCTATATTGGTATACGAGAATATTCTTAAAAACATTAAGGATGACGACAGTACCATAAAGCACGAGCTGTATAACTCAGGAAAATTTGACATTAACGCACGTGTCCAATATTCGTAAAATCATTTATGGATGACGATAGTAGCATAAAGCATGACCTGTGCGCAACAGGAAAATTTGACAATAACGCACGTGTCCAAATAAACAGAGTCAGTGTATAAATTTTAAGTAAACAAAAGTATAGGAAAATTTTAAAACAAATATGACGTATGCATAATCCATTTCTCTGGGAAGGAGAGAGTTTTATCGAGTGTTATGCTACTTTGTTCCTTTCAAAAATTTCGTCAGATAACAAGACGAGCCCCCTTGTCAGCGGATCGGCAACGGCGCACTCGTTCCTTCCAGCTCTTCGGATCGACGATTTAAAAAAAATATGTTGACTACGCTAAATCTGCCGTTCGCATCCGCCAAACCGACGCCTACTGCTTCTCCCTAATTGCATAATTGCATTGTTGTTTTCGCACGAGTTTATCGCGGCCCAATGGCTTTCGAAAGAGGAGGAGAAAGAGGGAGGGAGACCGAGATGAGCTTGCGCATCCATTGTCAGCAAGTATAAGCAAGAGAGAAAGCAAGAAAGTGATACACGATAAGCTAATTATAAGACGCGTTCCTGAGATTAACGCTCGACTTACTCTTCTCCGGGGATGATAAAAGTGTACGAGGAAGGTACCGTAGGCTAATATGAGGATTGTTCCTTTTATTCGATAAGGTGATTTGTAATGAAAATTAATATGCAGATAAATAGAGCGCGGATCAGTTGTGGAAATATTTTTCTTCGCTGGTATCGTTTTCAGCATTCAATCGGTAATCGGTTCGAATTAATAATGTATAATTAAATAATTTTTTAATTGAATATTGTGAAAATTAAAAAATTTTATTAGCAGCTACCACCTTCTTTTATACTTTTAATTTTGTTTCATTTACATCTTTTTTATATTACAAAGCCTTAATTTCACAAATTGTACACCAGTTTTTTAACTGTTGTACAATAAATTCAAAGAATATTTGTGTTTAAGAAAACTTTACACATTGCGCCTTTAGATTATCAAAGGTCACAGATTAATAAAAAAAAAGTATCGGTATTCAAATATTCTTTTATTCTTTTTAGGGCAACGTCTTTTTGCTGCATAATATAATAAAATTATTTTAGTTACGTCCATATCTTTGTAATGTTTAAAATTTATATCATCAGATAAAATTCGATCAATATGAAAAATGTTCTTTAATTAAATTGAGTAAGAATTTTTAATTTTACTAAAATATATTAAGTCTATTTGAAGTAACTAATTGCACAAATTGAATACTGTTATAATCTGCACACAAAGCATTTTCGAATGATTAAGTTAATGAAACTTATTTTTATAGATGTTTAAAATACAAATGAAACTATTTTAAAATCACGAAAAATAAACTCAATTGACAATTCTTTCTGAATATCATTGGGTGATATTATATTACATTCATTGAGCGTCCTGGTATTGAAATGGTTTCACGTGATAAAAGTGCTACCTCATCATTTACCTTAATGTTTTAGTAGCGATTGATTAAAGATAATAATATAACATACGTGAATCAACCAAATAAATAAAATCTACAATTTTATATTAGTAGTATATCTTATTAAGTGACTTATCAAGAGGTATAAATCTTGAACTAAGCGTTCCTCAGCCGCTCATATCTTAAGCTACGCGTGTGTCGTTTGCTTAACATCTGCATAATACTATCGTTTCTCTTTAACTAAAGAAATACACTGTAATCACACTTAATTCTTTTGTGGACACAACTATTGACAACTACTAACTTTTAATTTTATTAGTATTCATCCACACCAACTAATTATACTATTTCAATAAGATATTGTTTATTCATTTTTATTTATATTATATTAGCAATTTACCTATTGACAGACTTCTTATGACTATTAAACGCGTATGTGTATAAAATGACGAATCCGACATGAAAAATAAAAGAAACATAAGATAAATAAAAATAAAATAACATTATGAATTTGGACACACTTTTTAAAACAAAAATTTATTTTATTAAAAAAATCAATGAACTTAAACAATACGCTTCGTACGTGCTTATTTTCCTTTCAGAGAAATTTCCTGTTATACTTTCTATAACATATCTAAGTGTTTCTGAAATTCTGTTACATTATTTTAAATTTTTATGATGCAATCTATCGTTCTTATGTTGGAGATACTCATGTGTAAATATGATTAAATGATTCAACTAAAATTACTCTTATTTCAGCAAATATAATTGCAAACAGAAATTTCCTTTTCGATCAGGTAATATACCTGTCTTATCATTTCATATTACTGCTATAAGAAGGAATTGACGCAACTCTTTAGAAATTGATTCTCTCCACTGGATTTAATGAAATAACACCTATATTAATATTTTTTGGAACTAGAAACATTGTATAAATGGTAATTTTCTATTGTTTTAACAAAAAAGAATATTTTATGGCTCTTCAGCTACTTTTTTTAAACTAAAAATAATAAATAGAACTAATTGGGAGAGGGTCAGGGGTCCGGATCACGGATTCTGCTAAAACTTTGGGATAGTTTTTTGGATATAGAAATATGAAGAAAGCTGCAATATTAGACCCTAACGTTTAAAAAAATATAGTTCTGAGCACTTTTAGCTTTATTTTGAAAAAGGTCTTAATTAACCTTTTCTTAAAGCGGCAACTATTTAATTTTAGAAAGTCTTAAATATCAAGCAGAGAAAATAAATCTAGAGAAAACGATCTTTCATTTGCTTTTTTAAGGATTTAAATATATTGATTCCTTCCAAAGTTATGAACGTTTAAAATTGAGCATCAAAAATGCACCGTTTAATCACCAAAATTCACTGTTCAACTGCCTGCGTATTTTGGTGGACTTTCGATGTTCAATTTTTAAACGTTCATAACTTTCGAAGCAATCGTTATTTTTCAATCGATAAAAAAACAAATGGAAGCTCGTTTTCTCTAATTTTATTTTCACTACTTGAAATGATATTTATGACTTTCTAAAGTTACCTAGTTGCCGTTAACGGCCCCTTTACTTCTAATTATAAGAAAAGGTTTTTTTCAAGACTTTTTTCAAAATAAAGCTAAAAGTGTCCAGATTTTTTTTGTTTTTTTTGGAGCGTTAGGGTCTAATATTGCAGCTTTCTTTATATTTCTATATCCAAAAACCTATCCCAAAGTTTTAGCCAAATGTGTGATTCAGACACCTGGTCCTCTCCTAGTAAGTTTGCAAATTTTTTATATATATGTTCTTATACATTGGTATTTATGTTGCAATGCGATGTGACAAAGATTTACTTTATATTTATAGTGACGCTGCATGAATCTCGAACTAAATATTGCGATAAGCTACTAATGAAAACTGAATCATCATGAAAACTCAAAAATACTCATAAATAAAGTGTAAATGTAAATATTGGTCGTTTACATTTCGTCATATGTCATATTAGCGAATTTTTAGATTTCCTCCTGATTAAATGCGATTATAGGAATTCGGGGTTGCATGAGTGATAACCTCGAAATGGTTAGGCAGAACTGTTCTTGCGACATAGACTAACTTTTACTACTTGTCTTGGGGTTTATGAAAGCAAGTCATCGTTTGTTTTTGCCAAGTCATTATCTGATGCAAAATTTTTGTACGTTATATAGAATCGTAAGGATGACATACACAAAACTATTACATAAAATTCTTATTCTTTCATCAATTAAAGAAAATTAAGTTTTTTAATTTTTCAAATCGCTATTAATTATGCGATATATATGGAAGCAATGTTAAGCTTCTTTATAGGTAGGGAAAAGTCTTTTATTTTGTTATGACGTACCAGCATTAATGATGCAATAAACTAATGTTATAACTTGAATAGAACGTTCAGCTTTACTTATCAATACAAAACTACGTGTGTAGTGCGATACCTGATAAAAAAATTATTTTTTAAAACGTTTGATAAAAAATTTTGCTAAAATTGAATAATTAAAAATTAGTTTGGTAATTCCTTAAAATAACTAATTTATTGGAATCAAATTATGATTTTTACAGGTATTCAAAAAATGAAATGGTTTTAGTAAGTAGGTTCTTGGGGGAAAATTAATTTAGAATGATCTTAAACGATGTATCAGTATTTAATATTTAAAAAAAATCATATAAGAAAAAACAAATAAGTCGAAAGTGAAAAGTTCATCCATATGTCCGCTTTCGCTGAACGTATGATGTAAAAAACAAATCGAAATTATCAGCGAGTTTATGCTCTTACTCATTTTATTATCAGTTACTTTAATAGATTATCATGCAATACAACCAATCACATGAAACCGATGAGAAAATCGCTCTCTTACTCTTCTTTTAATAGGTCTCTTGTTGTTTCGGCAACTATTGCTATAAGAAAGTTCTTATTAGTGCAAGAAGTCATAGCAATGAAGTAACAAAATTATGCTACAGTGCAGTATAGTAAGCAGTATAATAAACATTATAGTAAAGCGTGCAACGAATTGTAATGTATTTCATCGATTGTTAGAGTGATTATAAGTTAAACTAAAAAATTTTGCTCTGAATTGTCAACATTATATTTGCAAAAATTAATGCATATGATGTGTCTCAAGTCGATTTTATGTGCTAAATAAATGTTTTTGACAATTGTTAAATAAGAAGAAATATGGTTACAAATTTTGCTATTTGTTTTAAATAATGGTGACGTTTTATAAGAAAATTGGATTACTTCATACAACTATATACCATATATATTAAAAATGAAGTTTGAATGTATTTATCAGTATAAATGAGTTACTGCATATGGACTCAGTTTTGTATAGACGCCTTAAATGTTAATACGGAATATTATGTCATATTAAAAAGATATCACTTTAAGAGTTTATTTTTTGAAGCTATTATTTAAGTTGTACGAGAAAAAAATTTACAAATATACATTCGAATTTTAAATTATTCAATTTTTCACATTTCATTTCCTATTTTATAACCTTTTAAAGGATAATTTCTTTTTAAACAGGGATTGTATATGGGTTAGTAGGCAGAAACTTTTAATTACTGTTAATTCTTCATATCAATATTAATTCAATCGTAATTAATTTTACACTTGTGAAAAATAATAATGTTCTTTTATTTTTGTTGTACTTTGAAAATGATCAACGGTTAATGGGTTCACATCAAGAAGCTAGATAATGACACATTATAAAATTCCGAGATAAATAGCAATATAAAGTAGTAATATTTTGACAATTATCTTTAAAAATTTTTCTAAAATTTTTTTTCGTTGCTGAATATTGAGATAATTTTTGCTTTTATAATAACTAATCTATTATAATTTAATAATAAATTAAATTTTGAATAGCTAAAAGTGTCAACAAATAAGTATCCATTGTTATATCAAAAAATTCCGATGATTTAAAAATATATCACCCTTACGCAAGTACGTGCATATTAATCTCCTGATATGTAAATCAGGTGATAATTAACTTTAAGAGTTTTATGACGAATCAATGAATTTTATCACGCCAAAACGATTAGATGTTAATGATAAAGCTACTCTCAAAGCTTATCGACATTTATTTGTTTTAATTATCATATTTAACAACAATGGAAATTATTGAAAACATGTAATTAAACAGCGTATGTCTTATATTAATATATTATGATATTTTGCTAAGTCATTTCAAAGAATTAGTAAAAGATAAGTGTAGTATTTTCAAGACAAATAAATGCAAACTTTTTTTATATATATTTTTATCTTTATATTTTTAAGATTGATCAACGGGAGAAAATAGCAAATATTCAGAACAGCAATAAAAAAAAAATTAGTGCTGTTCGAATACTCAAAACAATCTGACACAAGAAGAAAGAATAACAAGAACAATAATTGCTTAGCAACCTAAACAAATGAAAAAACCGCTGCCAATTCATTGGCACGTGGCTTCCTCAAATATAATTTACTGATTCATTTAATTAATTTTCAATGTTAAAATTTATAATTGTTACTCCAATTTCTGACACAATCATTCTAATTACATTCATTTATTACGATTAAAAAGTATTAATTTTTAAATTATTTATAAAATATAAATAAAATAATAACAGGTGTAATTTAATTTTTAACTTATTTATACAAAATTTGGTTAAACAGATATTTACGGTAAACGTACCAACACTTAGCTATCAAAAATCCAGTACCAAAAAGTGGCTGCATGCACTTTTAAGGACGTAACTGTAACAAAAATGACGATAATTGTAAAATTTTTTTTCAAATTCAGTAATTGGAAAGAAGGGTACTTGAAAAAAAGAGAATTTTTTTTTAAAACTAAAACCATGTGATACAAACTTCTAACACCTCTAATCATGTTTCTAGAGCGATTTACGGCTCTACCACATAACGGCGTGCGACCGCGTTTGGCCGTGTTCAACCGCGTACGACGTTATGGAAATATTTAGTGATTTTCGCTAGTACCAACAGCGGTTATCATAACCCTATGATAACAATCAGTATCTTAATAGAATATAGGGAACTATAAACGTGACTGTTGGTATCAGCCAAAATCGCTAATAAGTTTTCCTCTATCGTCGTACGCGGTTGAACGCGGCCAAACGCGGTCGTACGCTGTTATGTGGTAGAGGCATTAAAGAAACCTAAAATTTTACTATTACCAAGCTTCCTCGAAGAGGAAGCAAAAAATAAAAAAATAATTTAAGAGACGTGGAAAACAACAAATTGTGTTAGTTCGTCGGTCATTGGCAGTGCTCTTTACAACGCTAGGAAAGATTGCACGAGGCATTTGAATCCTTCAGTCAAACTTAGATGATGCGCAGATGCTGCCCGACAAGAAACGACCTTGACCCGATAACACCCCTTTGACAGCACATAATCTGCCCCCGTGCTGTGAACTTCACCGTCAACAGACCTTCTCTTAGTTAGGTATATCTATTCGAATAAATGCAAGAATTTTAGCCTGCATATGACAAACGTACAGAAAAATGAACTATTTGCACTGAAAATATTCAAACATTTCAAAATTAAGTCAACTCAGATTAGTGGATTTTTGAATGGTAGGCTAATTAATTATTGATGGGAAAGAAAATATTCTACAATAATTATTGCAACGATAAAAGGTATTGGTGATTATAGTTTAGGATATCAAAAATTGGACCTCAGACGAACTAAATTTGGATACGTAATTTATTTAAACCGACATTTCGGGAGTATTAATGAGTTTCCTCTTCAGTGACAGTACGTTATAGTGACATTATACGTGTGGTATAGGTAAACCTACGTAAATTTTGTTTTTAATCATTAAATCATATTTCGGTCGGTTTCGTGCCCCCCAAAAATATTCGACAATAAAATCGAAGCTCGACGAACCATGTGGTGATATCGTATGTTTAATGGTAGTTACCATATTGTACATCCTGTATGGAAAAAAAGAAATGTATGAAACCGTATATAACCGTACAAAACCGTATAAAAACGTAAATAACCGGATCTAAACATTGGTTTTTGGACAACTTTATACGTTTTAATACGTTTCGATGCGTTTTAATACGGTTTCATACGGTTTCTAACATTTTCATACAGTTTTCTACGATTTGCAACGATTTTATACAATTTCATGCGGTTTGTTGCGTTTTATAGAATTTATAAAAAGCAAAAAATGTAAAAACCTAATTACGTTTTTATAAACATAAAAACATAATTTATTTATTTTTCTATGTATTTTTTTTATTTTGTATGGAAATGTATTAAACTGTATAAAAATGTATAAAACCGTATAAAAATATAATAAATTTGAAAAAATCTACGGAAATATACCGAAATATACATTTTGTACGGTATCCTATGTTTCATTATCTTAACCTTATTAGAAACTTGACATGGAAGAATTTCTGAATTGTAAGAAAATATCTGAAAATGTATTTATATTTATAAATACACTGTATAAAAATGTATAAAACCGTATAAAATATGTCCAAAAACCAATAGAAAGGTTCATTTTGATACGTTTTTATACGTTTTCCTACGGTTTCATACATTTATCATTTCCATACGGGATCTTCTATTGTCCATAAAACCTCGGCTTAAATAAACTACGTATCCAAATTTACTTCTTCTGCGATCCAATTTTTAATATTCTCAACTGCAATTTTTTACGAATAATCTATAATAACACATCAAATATTAGTGATTATGTTACCTGAAGAAGTAAAAGTATCTCTTTATATCTTAGAACTTTTTCAGAATTCATTATTCTGAACGTTTACTATTTATGTCCACCTTCGTGAAAAAGTGATGATGTATTTAGGTATGTCTAAACTTAATTTGAGCAAAATTTTAGCATTTGGAGTTTTATCATGTTTCTTCTGCCTAACTTTAATCTTAAATTACCGGTACGTATTAAGTTTACATGACGCGTATACTGTTTGTAAGTAAACAGAAAGGTTATCAAATTTTATTAACTAAAGGAAAAATGATTCTTTTAAGACGCCAGTAAGTGTTTCATTTTAGCTAAAAGGTAATATAAGAAAGAAATTCTGCACCAATTTAATTTTATAAAAATTTCCAACCGATTTAAATAATCGTTTGACTTAACAAATACATTAAATTTTTTGGTTATCGAAACCTGATGCAACCAAAATATATATTGCTACAGACAAAATATTTAAAATCACTTATTTATCAAAGTAAAAATTAATAATTCATATATATAAAGTATAAGATTATCATATGATACGAGTGATATGTTACGGCTTCTGTTCTCAAGAAATAGTTATAAACATAATGCAATTTATACATTGTAAAGGGTAGCGGATGTAATCAATCTTATAAGTTAATCGCTCATCTTATCAAAACTGATAAGTATAATAATTTTGATTTCTCAATTATCTTACGCGTGCTTTATTATCAGATGTGTTGGTTTTCTGAAGCTAGGTAAGTAGTTCTTTAAACATTCGATAGTATCTTTTGCATCATAGTAATGATTATAATCACTAAAAATAATTTTGAAGTTAAAACATTGTTCGAATTCTATTTTTAACAAATAGTATATTATGTTTTATTTTTATTAATTATTGTAGAAATCAATGCAGAAGTAAAAATAACTTTACATTTTCACTTTTGAAGATTTATGGGAAACGTGTCTTCGCGTAAAAATAAATCAATAAATATGAAAATAACAATTTTCAAAAAAATATCCCTTCAGATAAAATACCAAACTTGGACCCTAGTGAACATTATGTATACTTTTTGTTTGTTTATATTGGTCAGCGTATACGGCTGATGCAATGTCTAATTTTTTTGACAAACCCTGAAATTCTTTACGCGTAAAATGTGCTGCATTAACTTTTACCAAATATAAATCAATACTTGTATTTTTAGAACAATGTATATATATTTTGGCCATAATTAGTTTTTTAAATAATTAGTTGAAAATGAGAAAATCGAAATTCAGAAAAATAAGTACAGTTTGTTGTCTTAACAACAAATGCGATAGTAATTTATTAACAGAGTTAAAGTATTTTAATTTAATAATATTTCTATAAATAAATCTGGTATATTTACAAGGTAAAAAAACGTCACAACTTTCTCTGAGAAATGGATTTTGCTGAGGGTTCCGGAGGCGTTTTGTGGTCCCCAAAATGAATTCCAGTACTCTCAGTTTAATCTCATAGACTCTTTTTCCGAAGGTATAATGAGCTATTATATTTCAAATAATCGAGATTTTCTAAGGAAAAATCGTAAATATTATAGTACTACATACGTGAAAAAAAAGAAAGAAAAAAAAAGAAAAAAACAAATAAAAGTAAACTATATACGCTTTAATTTGCCATTTCCGGCTGTTAAAATGTTGGTTTGTCTTCGAGTTATAGATCATGAAAGTTACAGATAAAGGTATACATGAAAATTGACTTATATTATGCCCTGCAAAATTCGTTTCTTAGAGACTGAAATCACTCCTTGTTAGTACGATAATCTTAATCGCATTTCTTAATATTTATAGTGCTATAAATATAAAAATTTTAACAGAATACGCGTACAATAACAAATTTATAATAAATGTTAGCAACACTAATAAAAGTTATTTTTGATTTTATAGTTTTTTTCAATAAGTAGTCAGTGTCAAAGTCATAATTGTATGAAAAATGTGTTGATTCATAAGCTCTTAAATTATTAAGCTAGTTATAATGTAATTGCACAATGATTAAAGTAAAAGATTAGACGATGATAATGCAAACGAACAATAGATCGATACGTATGATTTACGCTACAATAAGTTTTTTTAGCTATATTCACTGAAGTGAAACTGGTGGCAGTATTTTGAAGTAAGTCAATACATAATTCCATGGAGACTGTTGTTCATAAATCATAAAATTATTATACATATATCACAAAAAGGAAAATTCGAATAATGAATATACAAAATCACGTTTTCTACATTATTGTATTGAAATATTTCATAATCCTCATAGCTGATGGTTCAATAATAAATAGGATAAGTAGAGAATTACATAAAAGTGAAATATTTGATATAATGGTTAACTATAAATTTATTTTGTATACTGGGTGTTCGAAAAGTAGCGGACCTCCTACTGGAACCTGGATGTGACGGGAAGAAAAAAATGAACCAATGGTGTACTTATACAAATTGAGCGCGAGGAATCGAATGATGACCATGGACTTGATTATTAACTTGCTGGATCGCCTACGATTTCTTATATTAAGTAGCTAATACTAAAGATTTCACCTTCAAATGACCTTAAAAGGTGATCTTGAGATACAATCAAAAGCCATATTCTGGCATAAAATTGATCGCTTTTTGAGAATCTTCGGTCAAAAATGGGGGTTCACATTTGAAAAACACGAGTTGTCCTTCAAATGATCTTGAAAACTGCATTCATTGTAAAATTCGAGGTTATCATTTGATTGCTCGCACTCGATTTATATAAAACATTGGTTATAGTTTTCTTTTCCTCACGCCACATCTATGTTTCAGTTAGAGGTCCGTTACTCTTGAAACACCCCATACATGTTCACTACCGTCAGAAAATTTTTGGACCAATGTATTTATGTTCAGTTACGTTGCTATGACTGGAAAATTTTGTATGGTAGTGCACATACAAATGCGTCTAGAATATTATTAATATGCTAACTTCTTCTATTTAATGTTTCACTTTAAGGTTACAGTTATAAACAATTGTTTTGGTTCACAAACTGAAAATATTTTTATTCGTGATGAGCACTTTGCAGAAACTGTTGCAGTTCAGGAAAGAAAAGGTTTTTTACTAATATCTTTAAGTACAAACGAAATGCGGAGTCATCTAAATCTTATTCCTCCTGGTTTTTTAGAAGATATTTATTCATATAATAATACAGTGGTTAATTTAAACTCAAGACCGATGAATAGTTTTATTATGAGTGTATCAACATCTTTTTTATTGCCAGTACTAAATAAACTTAGAAACTCGATTTGGTGGAATCATGAAGGAATATTTTTCTTCAGCAGTAATTTAAGTAATGAATGTGCGATGGTTCGTGTTTTATTCGACTTAATATGGCGATTCAATATCTTACAAGCAATTTTTTTGTGCAAGGATAAATCTGATAAAATAAATATATACACGTTTAATCCATTTGATAACTTTGCACCTGCGTTTTGGAATAGTGTCAAAGAATCTAAAGCTCAAGAAAAGTTCGATGAAAAAACTTTATTCCAGCATTCGTGGACAGCCTCATCTGCACGTAAGTATAGCAAAAAGTCTTTTTCAAAATTTTACCAGATTTTTTGTGATTCATGTAAGATTTCATATGAGGTATTGTCCGAGGTCTCAAATGAGACCACATTTGACATTTTAGTAACAGATCAAATAGATATTGGCAGATCTTATTGTATATAAGACCTCATTTGAGATCTTATCTCTAATATCCACAAAAAAGTGTAAAACTTTTACATAATGCATATTTATCCCATACAATATTATTGAAAGAGTCAATTATCGGGCCGATAAAAATCTATCTAGTTTTAATTAAGGTATATAGAATGATAAAATATCTCGATGTACACTATAGAATTGTATTTGTTTCTAGATACTTCTTTGTGTGCAAATCTTTATTTTGAAAAAACAAGAACCTTGAATCGATATACTGTCAAGTTAGGCGCATTCATTAGACCTGTTATACTTACGTTCCAAAAAGAAAAAATCGGTTTTGAAAAATTTGGAGGAGTTAATGGAGATATTTCTCGAGAGATATGGACTAAGCTAAATGCAAGTGGAACAATTAAATTTTATTCAACTATGGGTTATTTTGATCAAGATGAAAAGCCTCAAGGATTTTATACAGACCTTCAGTTGCAGAAAGTAGATTATGTGATGAACATGATATTTTTACGCCATTTTTGGAAAATTCAAACCTACCCTCACGAGGCTTCAGGAATTTGCTTAATATCATTCAAAGATCAATCTCTGCTTATTTCCATAAATAAATTTTTCTCAATTTTTACTCCTTTATTTTGGATATTTACTGTTGTACTTTCTGCAATAATAATAATATTGTTAAAGTTTTTATTGAAAGAAACTGTATCTTCAAGTAGTTTGGAGTTGTTAAGAATGATCATAAGCGTTTCTAGTCAGAAAGAACCACAAAATTCAACAAGCAGACTGATTTTTGCTTTCATTATATTTTCTACGATGTTGATTAATACATATTTTCAGAGTACATTAAGTTCAGTGAATATTGCGCCAGAGCCCAATCCAGTGATTGATACAATAGAAGGATTATTAAAATCCAATATGCCAGTACATGGAATGGCTAGTATGAGACAGTATGTTCAAAATAAAGCTCTCAATTCTCGTTACTACGTGGAAGATACTTCAAAGTGTACTGCACGACTGTTACAAGGACAGCGGGTAGCCTGTATAACTGGTTGTATTTCAGCTAGGTACAGCATTTATGAAGGCGAACTAATTCACATATCAAGTGAAAGAAGACACACCTTTATGACATTCCTTATGAGAAAAGATTGGCCGCTTTCCTCTAGGGTAAATCAAATACTTCGGAAATTGAGTGAAGCAGGATTAATTACTTTATTTAGAAAACGGGAAGAAAGATATTTTATGAAGCCTCCGCTTTCGTCAGCACTCGGAAATAGACAAATTTCTTTACTTGACATTGGATTTGCTTTATGTGTACTGATATTGGGAATTTTGTTGTCTACATTTATATTTATACTGGAAATAACGTATATAAGAACTAAAATTAATTTTTATGGGAAATAATCTAATCACTTGTTTCACATCGCAACTACTTTATTTTTCTGGCTCGTAAGTAATATAATTAGAGATTTTGATTGTAAAACATGTTTTCTTTATAAATTTGTGTATTATTTGAATTTTAAGACCGGTACCTGTGTCAAAATATCTTTTGGGATCGCTTTATAAAGAACGTTTAGCGACATCTATTTGTGTACACTTCTACTTGAAGATTCTTTACTCGTAAGGTATGCAGCGATAGATAATGCACCTCTTTATCAAACAAGTTATTAATTTGAATGTGTAATCATAAATATATGAGTTCGTAAATGCAATGTGTTTTTTTAATAAATTATGAAAATCTTAATATAGTTTGAGAGAATTTTGTCAGTATTACGAGCTTTTTATGATTATTTTTTTTTTGCCTAAAAAAATATATATAAACTTGCTTTCATAATATCAACTGATAAGAATTTGTTTATCGGTCTTACAGCCTTATAAATTAAATTAAAATTAATATTAAAGGCAGTCAGATTGCCCTTGTTTATAATCATCCCCGCAGAATCTGAAATAAAAACTTAATTAAAATCTGGAAAAAACTTGGTTAGTAAAGGACAATGATGCCTTTAATATTAATATTAATTTAATTTATAAGACTGTAAAACCGATAAAAAAATTTTTATCAGTTGATATTAGATTTAGATAGTCGACATAAGTAATATTTTTTATGGCCATGTGAAACTGACATTTCAATATTTTTTAAATCAACATTCAAACGTTTATTTGGAAAAAGTCGAACGTCAAGGGCTTCGTAGACGTAAACACTTATATGCTGAATTTTTCTGGATAATTCTATTGGTATTTTCATGAAATATCCATGTTTGAAAATTATGTCGGTATTTCACATCACCTGACAAACTGTTTGGTACAATCTTTTCACAAACTAATGTAATTTTGTGTATAATAACTCTTACAATGAAATAATTGATAAATATTTTAAATACAACAAAAAAGTTCGCGATTCGTTATTTATTACGAATAAAATCTTATTAAAGTAGAATTTTTATCATTATAAATGGTGAAAATATCTGTTATTTATAAAATTATCTTATTGAATATGATTTAAGTTCAATAAATAATTCGAAGATCTATTTTTTCTATTTTATTAGTGGGGTAAAATATTTGTAAATACGTATTTATTAAAATACGTATTTATTTCATTGTTAAAAATCAACCTTTTATTATGGAGCTTTTATAAAGTATATTAAATGACTACAATTTCCATAATCTAATGAATTCGTGAATTTATAATAGAACTACCTGGTACTTGTAGTATTCAAGGTCTGCATCTAGCGATATGTTTTTGTCTTTTCCACTTTTCCGCAATAACTTTGTACATACGATCGTTTTCAGACTTCTCTTCCTATCTAGTTGTTTTGCCGTTACTATTAAATACACCTGCGAGCTGTGCAGAGATATCTTTTGCAGCAGATTCATGTTTGCGCTGTGATACGCGTAACATTCATGGTTTTGAGCTTGAATTTTTATTTTAAATAATACGATTTTGAGCAGATACATCGTTTCAAAAATATACTATGAGAGCGAATCAAAATATTTTGAAACTAGGATCCGCCATCACTTGTTGGATAATAGTTATAGCAGGGCAGAAGACATCATTAGATACACCTAAAAATCTCCAAGGATTTCATAACTTAAAAAATTGGCTGAGAAGAACTTTCGGTATGTAAAGTAAATTTTATATTCTCAGTGTACTTATGTATATATCAATACGAGCTTATCCAAAAGCGATAGAAACAAGTCCTAAAATGGTTGTGCTTTTACGAGAATGATTCGTCGTGAGGTTGATACTTATTAAATCTTTAGTAAAACAAGCGACTGGAATAAAGAAGTTCACCAAAATGTGTGATAGAATTAACAATATTTTCATAATTTAGGAACTACTGGAAGTGGTGAATTGCTTCAGGTTGCCAAGAATGAAAAAAAAGTGCAAGATTATTATACAGGACCATTTCCATGCAATGTTTCACGTAAAGTATTTGTTCTTGTATAAACTTTCATGAGGGAATAACAGACATTATATTTAATTGATAAGCCTGAAAAATCAGATAATGTTGATCCGTAAAAAACTAATTATTTTTTTATGAATGGCAGTTGCGTTATGCATTGTATATTACTATTCTTTACCTTATGCAAAAGCATCAAATTTAATTATGAAAATCAAGGTTAGAAATCGAGTTTTAATACTAATCCTGGTTGTTTTAAATTTATATGCAGATTTTATAATGGTTTTTTACAATCTAATTGAATATAAAATTTTTATGAATTATTTCTCAATAAAATAATATATAGGAAATAAATTAAATTATAATAGACGGAAGATCTCTAGAAGTACCGACATCCATAAATCGACTTAGACCCGGCGATATAGATGTTATATGTGCACTTGGCGATTCACTATCGGCTGGAGTTGGCATTTTCGCTACTAGACCCTTATACCTATTTGTTGAGAACAGAGGTGCGGCTTTTAGTGGTGGAGGGCAAAGTACTTGGAGAGAGTTTGTTACACTGCCCAATATTCTGAAGGTACAGATGTGATTAGCTGATTAGACGACTCCTTCCGGATTCTTAAATAGTAGAATACTATTTTTGATGAATAAATTTAAAACTATACTTATATTTTATGGTCGCTTAGTGTGATCTCTATCGGGTAACATAAAATATAAATTGTTTTTTGTTGAAAAATATGTAAAAATATAATTGTATGAAACAAAATAATTGTATAATATAAATTAATAAAGATGTTGTTTTTATTCCAGGAATTCAATCCAAATCTTATAGGATATGCGCGTAAAGATTCATATAATTTTGAGGAATTCGCGGATTTCAATGTAGCGGAACCTATAGCTATGTCAAGAGATATGCCGCATATGACTCAAGTTTTGATTGATAGGCTAAAAAGTGATCCTCGAGTTGATATAAGAAGACATTGGAAGGTATGGTTAGCTTCGATAAAAGTTTTGATAAAAGCCTAAATTAGTAAATGTATACTCTGTGACAACTCGCAAATAAATAAATGGTGGACGGATCGATGAAAAAACGGCACGGCATGACTTGGTGGGGAATTGACCCCCAGACCTTCCGTTTTCGCGACGGGCGCTCTGTCTGCTAAGCTACCGATGCCTTTTTCTTCGAGTCGTCCTCATATTGCTATAGATGCAATCCGATCCGCCTGGTCACATTGTACGTACTATGCACACGTAATAATAAAAGGTTTATTTATTTCATATTTTTTAAAATTAGTTGATGAAAAATTTCAGGAAATATAGCAACAAGAAAGATATAATTAAGTATTATTTGTAATAAAAATTTAAGAATAATTCTGAAATATGCTTTTTTTTATAGATGATTGTATTAATGATTGGCGCAAATGATATATGTAGTGATATGTGTTATTTACCTGAACCTTCAATGACTTTATTAAATCATAAAGATGATTTATTAAAAGTATTGCGATTATTAAAGGATAACTTACCAAGAACATTTGTAGCTTTAGTAGGACCACCAAATTTAGAAGCCCTTTATAAAATAACTAATATACCAACGTATTGCACATATTTTCGAAGCTTTTTATGCCCATGTTTATTCGGTGAAATTTATAAAGAGCAAAGACAAAAATATTTTGACATTATGAAAAGGTAATTTTGAACTCTTTGTTGTATATAGTATAGAAATCTTACCTACTTTATTAACATTTTATTATTAAAGTATACCATTAGGAAAGAGTTGTCCAGTACAGAACTCACAAGGAGAGACCACGGAGTGCGGGTCGCGGATTTTTTCGTAACTTCGGGATATGCTTTCTAATGTTAAAAT
>UXGD01003496.1:0-20244 GCA_900474315.1 Torymus auratus | reverse complement strand
AACATGTTTTTAAACATTTTTATTTCAAAAAATTTTTTTCACCATTACAAAGCTTCCTCTTTGAGGAAGCAAAACATCTTAATAAGATATAAGAAGCATACCAATATAAAATATCAATGATTTTTTTTGATTATCTGAAAAATTAAGAAATTTTTTGTAACCTTGAAATTATAATCCAACTCAGATAAGAAAAGGTGTTTCCATGAATTTATAGACTAACGCATCAAAATTTTTAATTAAATAATTATAGTTAGAAACAAAAACGTATTAGAAAAATATTTTAATTGTATCACGATTTCAACTACTTTGCAAACATAAAGTTGTACGCCTTTTTTAGAAACGCAATATATTTAGTATAACGCTACTGTAGTACCAGGGGCAGAGATAATTGAATTACCAAAGAGTGGTAAATAACAATTTGCCACGTCATTGTTGAAGCCACACTCGCACGTGAAATTAGCCTCTCAGAGCAAAGAGAGAGAAAGCGACAATGCACGCGCAATCGTTACCGACGCACACAAACAAAAGGCTGTCTCCCGCTTTACCAAAAACCCTTTCGCTACAATCGAAGCCATTATTAACGATACATCAGCGGCACGAGTCTTTCTCACTCACCTCTCGCGAATATTGTTCGCCGCGGCGCGCACATTGTCCTCGATAACCCAGCCGTAAGTGAATCGGGCGCGCGCCAAAGACAAAAAGAGGCATTGTTCGGCAATTAAAAGCAGCGCCTCGGGTCACCTGCGCACACATAACGCGCGAACGCAATTTACATTGTGTCGCTTTTCGTTTGGGGATTTTCGCGGATCGCTGCACACGCCGCGAAGAGTTAGTGTCTAGAGAATAGAGGGAGAAACGGTTGGTCCACTGCCAAGGCGAATGCTCTCTATTTCGGCGCAAACACGAGAGTCGATGGCTATAACGGCGTTTCTTGCAGGGAGGTGACACGTTCTTGGTGTGATTTCTCGCGCCTTGCGCGCCCCGGGCGATATTCCACCTTTGTCGTGCGAGAGCTGTGACGGCGCGGCGCCCCGTGCGCGATAGACATTAGTCAAGGGTGTAAAGGAGCGCCGCATGCGTCTTTTTCTCGATTCACACTTTGCTCAAAAGAAGTTCACGCCGTGGCTGCAGTTGGACGCGGTCGGAAAGGTGCGAACGCTGTGGTGTACCAGGAGCTGTTTCGATCCTACAAAAAAGGCAGCTTAGTTTTGTTCTTGGGAAATCGCTGTTGACCGTTTTATTAATACTTCGAGTTCTCTTTCTTCAATTTGATTGTGTTGCTACAAATGAATTAACGGGCCTTCTATTCCCTTTAAAGGTTTTAGTTACAAATACATACAATAATTTTGTCATAGTATGTATAGGGACAAATTTTCTGATATGAAAAGAAATGATCTATGTGCCTATTTTTAGTTGCCTTTTTAACACTATGACATTTTATATTGTTCTAGAAAAACAAGATAATTTTCTATGTGTCAATTATAACTGTCAATAAAAAATTTCATTAAAAGAGGTTCTTTGAATTCTGTCATATGTCATTTCAATGTTACTGACGTAGTAAACCGACATTTTTCCTTTCAAACTTTAATTCCCACAAACGATATGCGACGACTTTTATCAGTATAAACACGCATGTAATATAATACCTATAAGAATAACTGAATAACTCTTTCATCAATTATTCTCCATTACCAAAGTCCACAACGTAACGGATATACGTTTCACCTCCCACGTGAACTCCATCAATGAAATTGCTTTTTCAGGCAAATTGAATCATCGTCGTACCACTCATAATTCATTCATTCATTCATTCATCCCGATCCCAAAACAAATCAAACGGCACAAGGAGAACAATATACCCAGTCCACCCCTCCCGACTCCCTCGATAGCCATCGCCGGCGCATATGCATGCAGGAAGACGATCTCAATAAGTGGATCGACTGCGCGGGGCCCGGCAGAATAAGACGAGGCTCGATTGCGCATTATGGGCCCTTCTACGGTCGTTTTATTGCCCTGCTACCGCTCGCCGGAATGTGATCATTATGCGAGCGAGCGAGAGGGCGAGCGCCAGGATCATCGTGAGTGACCTCCGGGAGTAGCAGTCCACCTGGGGGGCCCGCGTGTGCTCATGATTCATGCGCGTGGCGTGCCTGCATAGCGCGAGTCAGTGACAGCGCGGCGCCGCGCGATCATTGCCTTCGATTATTACCGGCAGCTGAAATTATTCCCCTCATCAGCGATCGTGTGCGCATATGTCGAGGAAACACGAAGATTATGAGCGGACCCGCGCACGCGCAGGATTATTTTAATTTCGCCAGCGCCGATCCGGCCGCGCGCGTTTCCTCCTTATACTCTCGTTTCTTTGTGCGCATCGATCTTGACCCTTCGCTTAATCGAATTGTATATATATGCATATCTCTTTTCCCCTCTCTCTGCGTTAGTGCGGCGGAGGAAAAAGATTCTGACATTTGCCTCTCATTCATTCGCTCACGGGAGGAGTTCATTAAGTTTACCGAGTTGTCGGCTTGATGCCTTATTCCGCGTGCATCGTGGAATTGGGTATAATTTCAGTGCATCCATTGATGGTTTGTGGTTTAATGATCGGCTATAACAATTAATGAAATGAAAACGGAGTACAAGCAGAAATGTATATCCAACGTCAATCTTCATTTCAAAAGTACGTAGATAATCATCTGTTGTGAATCCATTGACTATATAATAAAATAAAAAAACCTTTGTTAAATTATAATGTTTGACTTAATTAAAAATGTTAAACAGTTTTTTAAACCCGATTTAGAATAAACGGCAAATAAATTTGATTGAAGATAATCAACTAAATTTTATTTAAACTGTAATGATTCCAGTATATAATCATTAGTATACATTTATTCGATTTATTTGTTACGCATGTAACAAATAAATGTAGATAGAACTTCGAAACACACAATACGACAAGGCCGCGAGGAAAATCGACTCAGATGAATCGGGCGAAACAACGAAAAAAGTAAAATAGGTACTTTTGGAGTATTGTGAAGTCTTTCGTGCAGATGAGCTTCAATTAAGCATGATTAAGGTCGGAGATATTAGGACAAAAGTAGACAAAAAATAAATAAATAATAAAAATCTTTGCAGCTAAGCTGCGTCTTGGGGGCTGAAGAGAGAAGTCGAGACCAGAAGAGAGTTGAAGAGAGAGAACGACGAATTAACTTGACGATTCAACCGTTCCGATTTTTTTTCTTTTTTCTTTTTTCTATCATAGGCTTTTATGGAGATATTGCAAAATTCACGTTTTCAATCACAATATATAAAAAGTTTTCTTATCAGATTTTCAAAACACTCATATATCATTTAAAAATAGATTAAGATGAAAAGAGAAGCCTAGCTTTATCTTTTTGTGAGAGCAGTAAAATATAAACCCAATACGATTAGTATTATTTGTATCGTGGTAAAAATGGATAGAAAAGTTCATACTACATATAGTTTTTCTTAATTTAAATGAATCTTGATATAATAAGAAAATTGACTTTTAAAATATATTATAGCGCAATAAACCCCTTTGTTTGGATTCACACCCGTAAAGGCAACGTACCTCTCTCACACGTAAAAGTTATATTTAAACGTGACATATCTCATCTAATACTATTTTACTGTAAATCAATTTCTCTGGGTGCGTATCGTGATAATACCGAGAATCAACGAACATTATCTAACAAAAATTTTTCGAAATTTGTATACGTAATATTTTATTATGTTACAGAAGTACAAATATTTCATCTACTATATACATAACACCACCAGTCAATAAAACTTTAGTGAGCAAAAAACTGTTCATATAAAGCTTTGATTATACATATAATTGTAACTCTCACGTTCCTTTGAAATCCAAACCTCACAATCTCTGCAGATAAGAACATTCCAGCCTGCCTGAACAGCATTAAAAGAAAAGCAATAAAAACGATAACCGCATGTAATATATACGGCAGTTAGCCGGTTCGCCTATACATCAAACTACTAAAAATCTCCTCGTACCATGCTGATCCATTCTTTTTCTTTTTACTCGAGTTTCGCGAACCGCAGTTGCCCTAGCGCAAAGCCACAAACAAACCCTCCGATCGCGTTATCGATACAGAGGCGCAGCGCGACACGTAGCTTTTCCGCCTAGGCAAATAAAGAAGCGACCTCCTTCCACGCGATCGACGGCGGCAAGGAAGGCTCACGCTCGCTCGCGCAGCTGGGGTAATTCGAAAAGAGGCCTTTTTCCGTGAACCTGGTGCGGGGAGGCAGCTCGCTGTACACGCGCACGTGAAATGACTGGCATTAAGCGGGCTGTAACCGCGCGGCCATTCAATTTGCTGATTTCCTCGTGCGCTCCCTTTACGCGGAATTCCTGCGTGCGCGCCGCTAATAAAATCACTCGCGTGCGTGCCAATTGATTTTCTTCGATTTTAGCGTGTGCGCTAGCCTATACCTGCTTCATCTCCCTCGGCCGTTCGTTTTTCCGTGAGTTCGCGCGCTCGTGTGTGCGGTTTTAGTGTAATTTACAGAGTGTCGTAAACGCTATATACGAATGGCGCGAGAGCTGCAGACGCAAACGCGGCTATTGCGTAATAACGCGCGCAAATGCGTGTGTATTTTTATCTGGAATACGCGGACGCGCACATGCGCGCGTATCGAATGCTTATTTGGGTTCTTTTACAAAACGAACAGCGAGCAGTAGATCTGTTTGTTGCGTCATGGATAATTGAACTTCAACTGAATTAATATACACATAGTAGAATGAAAAATGAGAAGTGAAAATATTTATATTTAAAAAAGCTATCGTTATCTTTATATATAAATTTTTATAAAAAATATTATCTTTAACAATGGTGTGACTCATATTGATTGGAAAGCTAAGGACTGGCTCATTATGGAGAAATTTTGCATTCAAGGACTCTGGCTACAGGGTTGCGGAACCACATAACGACGAATCAGCTGATCGAGAAAATTCATCGCAGCACATCCGGCATTTGCCTTCTTCAGCTTCAGCACCAATTCCCCCGGGGACATTTGTTTACCCTAATACGGCGGCCAAATCGCATGAACCGACCCTTGTACACATATAAACCGGAGCACGGCGAGCGTCATGAAATCGAAATCAGTAGGTTAAATTCGGAAACTCGAGAGGCCCGCGTATATACGCACAAAGCCGCTGCGCGTAAACGGCAGTTACATGCACGCGGGGTGAAAAGGCGCACGCCCACTTCGGACGGGCGTGAAATAAGGCCGAATAGCTCCCCGATGACGAGAGACTTTCTTCCACGGGCGCGAGAACGCTGCGCACACGCGTGTGTACGATAGACAAATGGACCACTGCGGGGGGAGGCGTGACTCCCACGGCGTGCGCGCACGCGCGCCTTATTCATCGCTCCCCCGTGGTTTGTCTCTCTCTCTCGCGCTCTTTTCTTCTGGGAGTTTGGGGTGTACCAGCCGCGGGCCAAGTTTCGCCTGCGGTGGTTGGAATGACCGGAGAGAGGAGAGGTTTGATTTTGGTTTCGGTCGACTGTTTAGTTTTCGCTGCGTTAAGCGGTTTTTCGAAAGCCCGAAGGGTAAATATACTCATGAAGTTACGACGATAATCTCGTTGATACGGAAGCACTGTAATAGCTCGAGTGAAATTAATTGCATTTATATAGCAACATACATTTTGTTTCTTTATATTTATTCATACATCTCAAGTCTATCTCTTTTTTGTATAGGAAATTTGGGTGCTTTGATCGTATATTACTTTTTCATAAATGTTTGATGAAAGGGATTAATTAGCTGTCATATAATGAATACTATACAAACCATTATCTTGTGACGTTCAATGTAAGGTCACATGAGTCGTCATTTCATTGAAAAGCTTTTCCTTGAAAGATACTATGACGTAACTAATTCAACTTTGATAACAAAGTAAATATTTTGGATAAAGCGAAGAAAATATTATTTAGAATGATCTATTTTAGTTCAAACAAAAAATTAATAAAGAACAGAACCAAAACAACCAATTGAGTAAAATTTTAGTTCTCTATGTAGATACACACAAAACAATGATCTTTTGAATGGAAGCATTCTTATAGTATTTCCTTATTGCAAACAACATAATACATCTGGATCAAACTTAACGTCTATATGGAAATTCCCAATAAAAAAGGCTATACGGGTGCCTATGGTATCCACGCGCGTAAGAAAACAAATATTAGTAATTCGACCGCGTGAAAGATAATTCCTACCCATACTCTGTCTACTTAGCATAACAATGGTGGCCACTCTTCAACTAGCAAATTGACGTCTTCGAAAAGAAATTATACGCCATACGGGACTCTAGCTATAACTTCCCGTGAAAAAAAGTTTGCGTACGTCGATTTCTATCGCATCTGCATATAGCTGGTAGGCATGCGTACACTCGTGCGTCGCCTAATTCGTGGCCCAGCGGTCGGCCGACCGCCCGCCGATAAATAAATAACGCATGGAGTCACATAGCACACACA
The DNA here is from genome assembly GCA_900474315.1 of Torymus auratus. Classification (NCBI taxonomy): domain Eukaryota; kingdom Metazoa; phylum Arthropoda; class Insecta; order Hymenoptera; family Torymidae; genus Torymus; species Torymus auratus. The sequence goes on along the minus strand of UXGD01003496.1, from coordinate 13,732 downwards.
CGCACACATTATCTCCGGGTCTTTGTGACAAAAACCCACTTAGCTCTGACAAAAAGACGACTAAACACACATGCCGAGAGTTACCGTACGCATCACACATTCAAGAAGAGATCCACTCTATGCCTCTATACATATATTACATAATAGCGCGAATTCCCGAGATTTGGAATTCCATGGCATTTTCTCGAGGGCACGAGACGTAGGGCCACTCACACGCGAGACGTGTATAACAAAGGAAGTGTCCTCGACGCTCGCGCGCGCGTCTTTGTGTACGCGACTCGACTTTTCGCCGTTTTCTCAGCCATTGGGGTGGCTTCCGTTCGCCTGCGCGTCTCACAATGCTAGATTGACGAACGCCACGAGCGTTCCTCGTCCCCCGGCGAGTTTTTCTCCCCGGCATTGCGTGTAATAGCGTGACATTTGTAGGGATATTTCGAGGGATTTTGGGAAGAAATTTGTCAGCGGACAAAGTGCGAGGGCAGGAGCGCACCGAATTCGGGGTGGTTCTGGTTTACCGAGGCTCTTTTACTGCCTCACTCTCGCGATGAACAAGTGATCATTTTCACTTTCTATAATAGGCACACGCAGATCGATGGGAAAGTCTTCCTCGGGGTTTCAAGTTTGACTTTTTTATTAACTCCTATTGAGGAAATCACGTTCGTATAGAAAAACAGGCACATTCATTATTTCAATCAGTTTATTTAATAGAAATACGTAATTTAATTTTACAAAATGGCTCACATTTTTTATGAATATGGTTTTGATACAATGATGTTATCAAAAACTGTCGTTATAGTATCAAATTTTAATAAGAATTTGTACTCAACGCTCTCCTAGGACCTAAAAATGCCTTAAAGACATGCGAAGAAGCTAGAGGGATAAATATTCATTGTATATAGTCATAAAAAAGTAATAAAATTCCAAATGAAGATGATGTAAAAGCGCTATCCCGCTCAACTCTCCTAGACGCGGGCAGGAAATAAGATTACGTATTCATCAAATTCGTCAAACATAATAAAGTTGTAAATGAGAAAAGGCGTCGTAAAAAAAAGAGAGTGAGGGCAGCCTAACGTCTTTACCTCGTTCCCAAGGAAAAACTCTCGCACGAGGAGAGCAGCAACAGCGACCGGAGGCCAAAGATTACTTACGCGCGCGCGCGCGCATGAATAATTTAGTTATTATATTAACCTAACGAAATGGCAGCGCGAGCGGTCGCGGTTTATTATTATGCGCCTTCGCGCATTACCCGCGTGTGTGATGGGGAATTCGAGGCGTTACCCAAACGGTTTTGGCTTTCTCTCTCTCTACCCTGCATACAGAGCCGGCGAGCAAAAAAGCGCGCTGTGTGTATATATAACAGAAGTACGAAAATTGGAAGCCAAGACAAACGGACGCGTACAACAACAACTCCTCGAAAAATGAGGAAGTGACGTGTAGCGCAGCGCCGGTGGCGGTATATAGCATCGATGATTATAATTAGCAGCCGATATGCCGGAACAGGAACGGCTGATTACGGTAATCAGGCGCACGCAGCGCAGCGTCTGGCTCTCTCTCTCTCTCTGTGGTATGATTCACATACGTGCACACACGCGCCGCGACTGACAAAAAGGCGGCGCGACTGTAGTGTGTCGTACGTCCGAGAGAAAAATGCCGTGAAAAAAGGAAGACAAGCAACAATACAAAAAGATAGAGGGAGTAAGCGCACATTCGGAGGAGGAGTCACACACGTTTGTCTGTGTGTGTGTAGCTGTATATACATATGAGGATACGAGTACGAAGAGAGAGAGAGAGAGAGAGAGAGAGAGAGAGACCAACTCTTTCCGTGCAGCGAGCGGTTATTATTACCCGGGAGGACAAAAGGGTCTGTCTTCTCTCTCTCGCTCACTCGCTCGCTCCATATGGCGACCCGCGTGCGCTCTTGCGCGTAATGTATGTCATTAGACATTACTCTATGATAATTAAACGCCTATATGGCATTGTTACGCGCTCTTGGCGTACTCGCGAGCGCGCGCGCGCGACTGCACGCGCTAAATTACCCGAATGACACGTTGCGCTACAATGCGCGCGCTCTCTTCGACCATGGGAGTGAGAGAGAAAACTCGACGAAAAAAAAAAATAAGCCGAGAAGAGCGCGATTCCGCGGCTAAGGAAGTAGTAGCGCGCATTAAGATACGACAGCTGGCGCACACGTACTTGTAGCGCGGGAAAGCGGAGCGGTGAGGACGGAGCGAGGATCCACCCTTTTTCCAGAGTGGAAGACTTTTTTCCCCGATATGCGTGCGAGCTGCATGGGACGAACGGTCGCGGGAAAAATATAGACCGGAGATTCGCTCCGCGGGCTGTCATTCTTTCGTCGTCGTCGTTGCGACTAGAGCGAAGATTGTTCCTGCTATGAGCTTCTTTAGGCGTAAAATGCGACGGGTATTAATTATAATATTTTTCTATTTGTTGAAAGAGTACTCAAAATTAATGGAAACGCAGACTGTTTTGTTCGGTATCTAATTCTAAAGAAGAATATGACACTTAACAGTTCATGAGCAAGCTTCATTATTTTACCAATATATTGTTTACCTTGCATATTAGAATTAAATATTTATAATAACTGACTATTATTCCCTTCTTTACCTTCGTGCGAATTTCACCCAGACACACACAACGACAACTTAACTTCTAACCCGGGAACAAAACAAATTTGGGAAGGCGCTTTTCCTCTTTTCTCAAGTTTAAATCCGAGGTGAGCAGCAGCCAAAGTACCGCGGAGGAATTCGCGGCGCGGTAGCAGCTTTCTTCGCCGGAGAACGGTAAATAACTCGAAGCGTACCGAGAAAAGGATTCCGCCCTTTAGTAGTACGCTTCATTCAACTACTTTTTCTTTCTCCCCTCTCGTGTATATACCGAGCGGCTCCGCTCAGGACTTTATCTATATAAAGTCGAGGCGAGTTTGCAGTAAAATCATAAATTTAACGAGAGGTCGCGAAATTTTCCACGGAAGCCAATGCAAACGTCCACGCCTGCAATTATTTGGACCTATCATTTTTCTTTCCCGTAGTTATCACTATAAACTTTCGTAAAGCTTGGAGCGAGAAGTTGTATATACCACTGAGGTATTGTTTGCACTAACTTTCTTGACACTAATTTATTATGTATGAAAGTATATTTATAAAAGACAAACATTTATTTTCTGAATCTTCCAACAGAATGGGCGCGATCTTTAAATAAAAATGGGTAAATGGTATATGTAATAAAAAATAATAATAGTCAACAAGTGTTATCAACAAGTACCGTTTGTCATCATAAAAAAATATACAAAACCATAGCCCTGCCGCAATTCGCAACCTTTTTTCTCTCAAAGAGTTCATTCATACTTTTTTGCATCTCCGAATTTCTCTCTCGCTGCATCGCCACACCTCGAAGCAATCACCCCTAACATCGATCGACGCGAGAGACTCGAAAATTATTTGGGTCATCGCTTTTCGACGCGCGTGTTCTCATTTAAAAGGCTGTCCCCCACCTCCTCTGCGGTCGCACGTGCGCGCGTGCAAATGGTCATCCGCGACTCATGACCGCGGCGGCGGCCGGCGTCTTTTCCTCCTCTTTATCGCGGCTCGTGCGCTCATCTGCCCGCCGCCGCCGCCGTGACCGCAGAGAGACCGAACAGCGAACATATCGCGCGAGCATCTGCCGCTGCTATTGCGATATATACACCTATCGGCGAGAGAGAGAGAGAGAAGGGGGTGCATGCGGCAATTTTTCGACGAAAGTGAAAGTGCAGCTTTTGTGCGCTGGCTCGCACGCGCGCTTGAGCGTTTTTTTTGCCTGCGTGCGCGCGCGTTATGGCAAGAGAGGTTCGATCGTTATCGAACGTTCGATTGAATTACGAAACGAGTGCGCGAGCGAGCATGTTGCGGTATTTCTGCACGAGAGTGTGTGCGCGTGGTAAGGAGAGTGTGTTTTGTAAGAGAGTATTTTCGAAGCTTGGGTAGTAGCTTTTATCTGATGTGCAATAATTAAATGAAGCGCGAAATTTCTTATAAATATTGTTAAGGTTTAAAAAAATACAAAGGATTTAAATTTAGATTAATTTTAATAATCCAAGCCTCTTCCATCATACAGTACTCCAATATTCAGCATATCTGCCAAAACAACGATACCAAAGCAGCGAATATCCTGTCACACCGTATATAATACGATTACCGATCGAAAACACACACACAGCCAACGTCTATAACACACAGCCGCATCGCCCCAAAGCAATTATTATACTCATCATAGCCGCGGAGACAGCCGGAAAAACATCCATTGTCGCACACGGCTCTCATTAAAGCCACATCGACATCGTTGCGCGCTGAGAACCGTATCCGAAAACTGGCAAACGACAGTGACAAAAACCGTGTCCCACGTACTTACACGTCCATTGCGTATCATCATCATATACCCAACGGAAAAAGTGGGCGTGTGCCGCTCTCTCTCTCTCTCCCCCCGTTGAAAAAAAAGGAGCCGGCCGCGTGTGCGCAACATTATTTTATATTCCATTCGATATCGCGTCGCGCATCTGCCAGACGTACGTACATGTACGCGGGAATATTAGGGCGCGCAGATCTGGGCGTGGCCCGTGTCGTTTCTGCAGTGCCGCGTGTGCCTGCATTGTGTCTCATGTGTGTGTATATATATGCACCTGGGAGTGAGGCGCGAGGCTCTGACACGCCTCTGTGCACGTCGCGGACATGCGACACGGAGAGGATTCGTACATATACATAGGAGAGAAAAGGGATGAAGAAGAAGAAGAAGCGAGTCGTAAACTACCTTCGGCTCTGACAAATGTTTCCGATTGTCCGTGTGCAGTGCGATGCGTTGGCTAGGTATATAGGGGGCAAATGATGTTAAAGACGAATGCAGGCCAGTCTATGTGTGTGTGTGTCGGGAGCGTGATGGGTTTTATGAGGTGAGCCGGGGGGCTGGAGGCTGTAAATGTTACCCGCTAGGTGGTTTTTTTTTTATAGTCAGGGCGAATATAGGGTGGTTGTGTGTTTTGTTACAAATGAGGTTGACTTGGGGCATTCTTGTGGCGAACGATCGTTAGTTATTTGGAAAATTAGTGCTGATGTCAATTTCATATGTAACGGTTTGAGCCTCCTGCAATGAAATTTCTGACAATAAAATGATACTCTTCTCGTGTCATTGAATTACGCAAACTGTCACGAATTATCCCGCCATAAGAATTATTTTATAATACTTAATAATCTATATAGCGATTTCGGCTCACATCAAGTATATTTCACGCGACATATTCTTATATTATACATGCCGCGAGACACGAACGTCCATATGACACGAGGAGAGCAGAAAAGCGAAAGAGGGGAAGGGGGAGAGGGCCGCAATGCCGAGACACAATGCGCGGACCAGTCATTATACGCGTCTATAGGCATTGTTCGTCGTATATATGCGCGAGTGGAGCTCGGTCGCGAACGCGCGCGGCCGGATGTGCGCGCAAGAAAACGAAGGAAAGCAATGGCGCCACGAACCGGTTGCGAAGTCCTCGGCGAACGCTCGCTGCCGCCGTCGTCGTTACAACTCCTGCTGCTATGCCACGTATTCGCATTGTCTCCGGAATTTTTCGAGTAGAACTCGCAAGTTTTTTCAATGCTTGCGCGGTTGTGTTTAATTGGCGGAGAATCTACTTTGGAGCTTTAAGGAAATATTGTAGACTCAAGTAACGAGATTATAGGATTAGATTTTTCGTCATTTTATTAATATTTAGTGTTTGGAGATCGAGAAAATGACAAGGTACCTTCATAAGAGTGACGTTTTTTTATAACTTTATACTATAAAAGGTTCGCAGGACAGTTTTGGGAGTCATATTTTAAATTCATTTCATGTGAATAAATTTGTATATAATTTGTATATATAAATGTGTATATAATTCGTACATAAAACTAGATCGTATTTAAGGGTGTTGCAGATGACTTATATAAACGAACATAAAGAATATAAGGAGACAAAGCGTAAAAGTACAGTAAATCAAAACAAAGACCGTCTTATAGCTTTTTGAATAATTAATTACTTGTCGAATGTATTATTTTATCATTTATTGATCAGTAGCATATTACGCAGATTGTAGAATCTTATAGATCTAAGAAAATATTCATATACATTTCTAATCATGTTGACTATTATATCAGAGCATATCCTTTCTGAACCAAAATACATATCATATATAAGTTACATTAACTTTGCAAACTATATTAAACAGAGGAACAAATGCAATCATCAATCAAGGAAAATTAATCACTGGATCCCACTGAAACACGAAAGTCCGCGCCCGCGCTACACAGGCGCTAAATCACAGATGCACGCGACAAAATTTGAGTAAACGCCGCATAACACGCGCTCGCGCGACGGGGGTATAAAAACTCGCTGGCGATAAATCCATCAGCTCGCAGCGTGCGCGTATTACAATGGCTCGCACACGCGCGTTATCGTTCAGTTGGCGTGAGCACTCGGGAAAGTCGTCAGAGAGAGAGAGAGAGAGAGAGGAGAGAGGCGGCGGGGCCGAGACGCTATAAAGCCGTGCGGCCCCGATACGCCCGAGGGGGCGGCCGGGGCGGACGGGATTCCGCCCCCAGGTGGGTCGGGGTGGCACCGGCACATATCTCATTCCGCGCGCACGTACGGCAGACCGTGCGAGTGTGCATAAATAACGGAGTCAAGACGTAATAAGGACTCACACACACGTGTGAGAATGGCTGCGCGTACGCACACTCGGAGCACTGAGAATCTGTCAAAATGCGACATTTCCGCGCTCCCGTCAACTACAACTCTTCTTCGTGATAATAGCTTTATTCTCATTCTTGGAGTGTGTGATTCTGTATAATGCATTGTAAAGAAAGCGGAGTAGGAGTAGTCGATTTTCTAGTGCGGTTATGTGGGTTCACTATATATCATTTATATTCTATTTAGATGCGGCTTATGTATTCAATTGCTATAGGATTGATTTGCTTTTTCTCGATAACATGATTTATATGAGCTCCGCATTCCATCGATGTATTTCATTATGTCGTTTTTCATAATTCATGTAAAATGGTTTTTAAAATTAAGGATTTTTTTTATATAAATATTTTAAGTCATTCTAATTTATGTTTATTTTGGTTATAGAAAAAAATAATCACAGTTGTAAAAGATTAATACGAACATTTTAGTTCAGTAACATGAAACGAAAAATACATATTTAAATGCCAATACATTAGTGCGTTATTTTATTTATTTAGGTTACATTTATAACATTATAAGTAACTAGAAATTTTTATTTTTAAGTAAAAAAAAAATCAGTTATTTATAACTAAATAAAAATTGTTGAAGAAATTATCAGCTCTGTCTAGTAACAAACTAATTATAATAGTTATAGTTAACCGACGTACATGTAATAATAACAAAAAAGTGATTTTAATAACTATTTTACTAATTTATGAAACTAAGTTTTTTAGTACGAACTATTTAAACCCAATTAATTCATTACAACAAAACCTCTATTTAAGCCTAAATATAAAGAATATTCTTGACGAAAAATAGTTATCATTACCATACAATACTTATATGGTATTGGTCTTGAGAGAAATTTAAAAGCTCTTTTTAAAGTTATAAGAGCCTATATTCCTTGAACAACCTCATAAAATTTTTCATACAATATCTGTATCTACAACGACAAAAAATTTCCAACCGCAATTCACTTATATAAAGTGACAATTTGTCAACAAAAAAAAATATAAAAAAAGCTTCCACATCCGTTAAAACTCACAAATGAGTTTATTTCCCCGTCGCCTTTTAACAAGACATTCATAAAGTTCCTATTTACGGGCCTCGCTACCGATAAATAGATGACAAATATTGGCAGATGCTCGAGCCACTACACACAGCCACCCTTATATATTTTCTCCCCCTCTTTCTTTCTCTTTCTTCCTTCTGACCCGCAAAGCAGCTCCATACACATACACACACATACACTACTTACTCGGCAGTCGATAATAGAAAAGCATCGCGCGCACGGCAGCTTCTTTCTCGCTTGCATTGTCGTATGCGTGTGCGCGAGAAAAGCATGCATAAATCAAGCGCGCCGCGCCAACAATATGATCGCACGAGGGTCTCTCGCTGCGCGCGCGAGGCGCGACCACAATGCGGCTAGATGACAAATGATTTTTCACTGTGGAAAGAGAGAGTAAGTGAGGAGGGGGAGAAGAGTGTGGGATATATATTATACGCGTGTAGGTATCGACTGCGCCAAACTCGCCCGAGTTATTATGTCATAGCGTGCATTAGTCGGCTATTTGTTATACCCCGCGTGACTCGGCTCGCTCAGATTTTCGATGGGCGCTTCTTCTCTATAGGATTTTCAGAATTCTCTGTCCCTTTATTTTGTATTCTGATGTTTGAACTACGAATTTTTGAGTGCTTGGTCGAATTTGGAGTAGAATTTTGCAAATAATTACCGTGAAATTTCTATTATATTGGAATGTGTGCCAAAGTAAATTTTTTAAAGATAATTCTTTAAGAAATACTTAATATTTATGCATAATGTGAAAGTTACTGATAATTATTTTAAAATAACAAGAAGAGGGAAATGTTCTAGCTAAAAAATTAGAACGATGTTTATATGATCGTATTGAAATCAAAGCATATCATGTAGAAAAACGATTTGCGAATTTGAAATCTGCATAGTATTATTGAAATTTTACCAAAACTCACTAAAAATAAATTATAATTTTTACGAACAATTCATCGCTATTGTATATGGAAATTAGAATATCCTTTAAAAAATTCAACTACATGAATCATTCATCGTGGAGGTTTTCCACCTGCTACCGTGGATTCTTTTTGCGCCGCACCACCTCGTAAAGACCTTACATTCACGAAATCCTTTCTCTCACTTCACGTTCTACAAACCTTCGAGGAGAAGAAGAAGAAGTAGACGCAACTCGCGGAAACTAAGGAGTTAAGAGCGCTTTGGCGCTGCAGCGAATACGCGCGACGAAGAGTTACGGGTTCGCGCAAGGCGATAAACTCCCTCTCTCTCTTTCGCTCTCGCAGCCTCGGCAACGCCCCTCGCGCACGCTGCTTAAAAGCGCATACGAGCGAGATTTCTGTCGACGGTTAGTTTGTTTTATGGCCGAGCTCCGTGCACTACGACAACGACGACGACGTCGCCGGGACACATCTCTCGCTCTCTTTTCTGTTCCATCTGCACTTTATGGGCCCTTTAAAGAATTTTCAGCGCGCAAGAATGACGGATTCGTAGGTAGAGTGAGTGAGACGAGAAAGGGAGAAAAGAAGAGGTTTATGGAAAGAGTGAGAGAGAGAGCTTTTATGCAAGCGCCTTCAATTAAGTTGTAAGAACGCGGCGACTACCGCGGCGAGCTGGTTTAACGACTTGGGAAAAACGGGGGCCCCGATTTGCTCGCTTGCTCGCTCAATTTTCGAGCGAGCGAGGTGAGTATGCACGAGGAGCAGGTAATATGCAAGCCTTTTCTCCTAGCTTGGCTGCAGAATAAGCGTGGAAATGCAGGTAATGACCAACGAACGAGGTTCAGTTATTGTTATCGTCGTTCAGTTGAGTGCAATGGCTTAACTGAAATTTTATTAAAGACTGCCCACTCCCTCGTAGAAAATTGTCGAGGTAATATCGGCACTTCTATAGTTACTAGCCAGTTTGGACTGGCTAATATTAACGAAATAAATTAGCTGTAAAAACTCGCTTACGCGACTGTCAAAGAATAATATATAGCTTATGACGAGATATTAGTTTAACACATCGTTGAAAAAACAACCTTAAAATCACACTTTTAAAATCTCTACGTTATTTCAAAGGACTGCTAAAAATGATTTTTAAAATGTTCATTTAAATGTCAAATTTTAATTAATGTTCACTTAAATTATGTCAAACAAATATAATTTGGAATGATAAATTTAAATGATACATATTTCATACAAGTTATTTAAATAAACGAGTTATTAGCCAGTTGTATCTTTAAAATATAGTAAAATAAGCATGATTTGTCGCCATAAACTTTCGATAAAACTTATTAGTTTGATTCATTATCGGTATGAACTGATGATAAACTCGTTTCCACCCGGAGTGTAATTTCAACTTTACAAGAAATTCTAATGGTAAAACATATAAACAGACAAATGGCCCACATTTTTAAAATATGCGATTTCTTTTAGTAAAAATTGTGATACAAACTTTTTGAAAAATCATACATTGTATAAAATGTATCATTGGCAGGAAATTTAAAAGCTTTATTAGCCCCAAGAATACCTTAAAAAATTCAATCAGTTTGTCTTACACTAATTTCTCAAAACCCAATAAGAACACACATTTTTCATGGCAAATCGTGTAATTTCCTGTCTCTGACGACAGCCACATCTCATCTCTCAGAAAAAATGAAACATTATCCTCTTAACTACAACCTCTTCCCCACGAGCTAAACCAACCAAAAAAGAAAGATCACTCTGGGCAAGCACAGCTTGCTTGTTAATAAGCGCAATTCACACTTCCAGAAACGATTATTCGGCGCGCGCTTGGCGCACTTTCTCGCGCGCCATAAATACCCAAGCGGGCCGTATATCTCCTTCGCGCGCACCACGCCCTAAGCACGTGCGGTGGGCGAGCCGCTTTTCTCGATTTTCGTCGTCTCGTCTTTTTCGAGAGATAGAGAGAGAGAGACAGTCGCGATGTCACGCTTCGACTACCGACTTTCGATCGAGAGGAGGAGGGCGGTGAGGGTTCACCCCACTTGGACAGGAGAGGATAGAGACAAAGTCGCGGTTTCACGGGTTATTTGAGCCTGAATGGTGGCTTGTTTCGGATCGCGAGTTGTAGTGGTGCGAAAAAATGTCCGGAATCGGTTTTTTCGACGACGAGACAATTTTTAGATTGTTTTTCTGGAATAGTGCTGTGGAAAGAAAGAGGTTCCTTAAATTTTCAGAGCTGTTTCATGTCTCTAAAAAGAATTATCTTTTTTGTAAATAAAGAAAAAATCTAATTTGAGATGATAGCTTATAGTTTAAACGGTAACATTATTTTAATACGGAATAACGCATTTTTAAACAACTCCGCCCTAAGTTCATAAAATTATACTATATTTAATAAAACTTCATAAAAATATATCCATCAATTCAAGTGCTTAACAATCTCCGCAGTATAAGTCGTACACCTATATACAGCGTCCACCTGTCACCTTCGAGACAACTTTCTCTAGTTTCGCAAAGCGACGGCTGGGCAGTTAACGCATATTCCACCTCATACCTCATCTATGCACAGCGCCGCGGTAATAGCGAATCGCTACAATGGACTCACGAGCAAACTAAGTACACCGCGGGCAGCAGCAGCAGCACCGCCTCGTGACACATTCATTACCGACACCTATAACTGGCTCCTCCGCTGTGTCTTATTTATAGCGCCCTTTTCGTGCCACGCGCAACTGCGTGAGTGTGCGGAAGAGGCAATTTTTCATGCGCACGCGCGCGGGAGCTTTCGCCGCGTACGTTAGTAGCGCGTAAATTTCCGTCGACGAGGCATCTCGCGGGGCTTGTTTTACAAAATTCCCGCCCAGCTCCGGCCTGTCGTGCGAGTGATTTAATTGAGCTAGATGTTTCTTTTGCCATACTTCATGAGAGTAGTGGCTTGATGAATATATATTTTTTGTATTTTTCCGTATACATATCACAGTTGACAATCGTGTGGTTTAGATTTAAATCACAGAGATCGGGTGTGAAAGTTAACACACTATAATCGTGTAATTTTAACAGAATATATGTGTTATATCTTACACACGATTTGTCTAATATGAGGGTAATGAATAAAATGTCATTTTAAAATATGATGTGTGTAAAATTGAATTTTTAACCGACTTCGAAAAAGTAGGAGGTTCTCAATTCTACCTGGCTTTTTTTATTTTCTACACGATAATTTGTGTTCTTTTTATCAATCGAATACTAATTACATACAACTTTTATTAAAACGTTGAATAGTAGCGTTGAATTAAAATGGAATCTGATGTGTATCAATTAAAGAAAGATTGAATGAATAATAAATTATACTGCTAGGTTGCGCAGTAAATTACATGATTTGATAACAAGATTAACGATTTTTGTTTTTTTATTTTATTGAAATTATTTTGTATACAATAAACTATTTTAGTAATTTTATTAAATAACAAAACAATAGCCTTTCTTATCTGACTTATTTAGCTTTTTGCAAATGGTTTAGCAATAAAACATTAAATGCAGTAGTAATTTTTTATTTCACACCAAGTAAAAACTACAGTATTACTACAATAAGTTCATGTAACTTTCACACATAAAGATACTGTTACATATTCCATTAAGAGATGAAAAAAAAGGATTTTTGTGGTCAACGCGTTAGATTACCTCACAGAAATCCATAAAACGTGGGTTTCGATAAGCTTTCTCACGTCATTGCTTTTCAACACTCGTCGGCGATCGAATGTCCCGCGTATAGGAAAGAAAGGGCCGTGGCCACGGATTTTAAAGGTCTTCAGAATTGCCCCTATACCCACGGTTATATGACTTGGAAAATAAAAAAAAGAACGTAAAAAAGAAAGAGAAGAAAGGATCGCATGTTGAGGGAGAAAACGCAGGTAATAACACAGAAAGGACAGATTTGTGCGACGGGTAATCAGTATCGAATGTCGTTACTATCCGAGACGGCCAATATTCTATCGAGTGTTCGGTTGGCCTTTTCTTCAAAGAGTTTCAACTCTTACCGTCCACTTGAACATTTTTTGTATATATCTTTTATGTACATTAAAGATTGACGCGTATTTCTTTGCGGACCTTACATTTATTTTATAAATATATAAAATGATTGACAAATGGTTAGTTTATACAAATGAATTGCTTATTGATCTACTTGATTGAATTGAAATTGATTCCAAGTTGTCATCAATAAATAATTTCAAATAAAAATGTTCGTTATAAATTCAGACAAGCACATCAGATATACTTAAAAATACGATTATCTGTTTTTTTTAAATTCCATAAATTAACCTAGTTTTATTGGTTTTGAAGATTTCTCAAGATCAATACTGTGAGGTCAGCCACACAATATTAAAACTCCTAATATAATAAATACCGCTTCACCTTGGGCACTCTCCGCATTATACAACCTGCAGCATGCATGCGTGCGTTTCACGCGCCCCGCGGACCCGATCTCTCGGCTCGCAGCAGGATATCAACCTGCGCGTTTATCCCTCTCTCGGTACTCGCGCGTGCGAGAAAAAGGGCCATTCACTCTCTTTCATTATCCGCATGTGTGTGTAGAGCAAGGTTATATAGAAAGGAAAAGAGAGAGGACGTTAATAGCCCTCTTTCGTTTCATTCACGCGGGGCGTCCCGCCGGGGGTGAGAGCGATCCAATTCATGGGAAAATCGAGGAGGAAGCCGAGCCAGGCACCGATGATTTTTCGGTCGTGTTCTGCGGTTTCCGCGGTGGCCATCGATTCTTATTGTCATAAATCGATGATTGTGGATGTGGTCTAATGTCATCGATTGCAATATGCAATGTGTACTGGTGACGTAAGAAAATGATAATGTGAGTTCAGTAATGGTTCCTGCTTGGTAAAAGAATAACAACAAAAGTTGGAACAGTTCTACCTGAATTTTTGTCACATTGTTAGTTATAATTTGTGTTAGTTATAATTTGTGTTAGACTACGTTATAT
>UXGD01003495.1:0-20247 GCA_900474315.1 Torymus auratus | reverse complement strand
ACCTAACTTTGCGCCAAATCGACCGATTTTTCTGATTCTTATCTCAAATTAAAGGTCTTTTCTTCTACTTTAATCGCCTTTTTGTGGAATATTTGTTGCCATCTTTCATAGCTTGCTATTGGTCAATCATCAGTGACCACTTTTCAAAAAATGGATTTTGATCTAAAAGGGTGTCTCCACATCGTTTTTGATGGAACACGAGCGTTTTCGTATATGTTATGACCTATCAAATGAGAACAACCTTGTCGTGAAGGTGTGCCTTAAAAAAAAATTTTTAACATTTTGAACTGGAGATAAGTGCTCCTTTTTTTGACATTTCCTCATATACATGTTCAATTAGTAGATCATGCAAAGATATAAATATTGAAACCTTGTTATCTCTTCGGTTTCAATTTTAAAAATTGACTCATGGTGCAAAATTTATTTGTAAAAACGAAGTATTTGTCTTCCTTTGCCTTTTATCAGACAAGACCACCAAATGTTATTATTCTTTTTATAGGGACATCATGTGGTTTATCGGAGTTTTTAATGATTTTATACTATATAGGTCATTTAACATGATATTCTTGAACAATTAAGTTACAAAATTGATTATAAGTCTGTGGGTATTGAAGTTCCAAATAAAAATCAATTTTAATTAAAGCATATAAAGTTAGTTCAGATAATTTTAATATAATAATATAAATCTCTTCAACCTTAACGGATTGAAAAGCTTAAATAAAGATTTCAATAAACGAAAAATGTGAAAAATATACCTCATTAATTATTTAAAAATCTTGAAGATAATATCGCGTCCTAAACTTTTCGTTTAAGCGAAAAATATACCATAGTAAAATGATCCTTCATAATTTTTACCGACGCAAGGGGGTGTAAAATACGTTCTTACACCTCATTTTGCGGGCGTTAGACGTCATTTTACAACTCGTAAGTTAAAACGAATATTCCAGCACAGAACAACGTAAAGAGAGCGTAAAATTGTTCACTTCCTGTAATCGTAGCTCATGTGAGCCGATGTAGCATTTTACACCCACGTTACGAAAAGTCCTATTTTCCATGGGTGTCACGTAACCACAGAATTATTAAAGACGGCATACGACTATACTCTTAAACATAAACCATCACCCGCTTACATGCATAAACATCGATCACGTGTCCCTGGCAGCTTTCAGCTTTCGTTTTGTTGTTAATACGGCACTCTTGTAACCATAGTTAATCAGTTTCCTAAATTCATTAGTTATTATGTAAGACACAATGTTTGGTAAGTTGCTTACATTACAAGTTGCCACATCCCACAGGTGAACGATAATTTATTATACACAGTAAACGCTATATCGTTAGGGAAACCAAACAAGGCTGCCTAATAAAGTCATATAAATTACCATCCTCCAAATTAATACAAGTTTTCTAATTTGTAGACCGGAAAGCATCAGATTTTCATAGCTTAACAAAATACATTTACCGCCATAACAATTAATTAATGTCCGCTACAACGAACCGCTCCAATTAAATTTTTGCCATCCACCCGCCGCCAAAAAGCCAGCCCCAAAATCCCGCAGGCCGCCCAGCTATACATACCGACCATGCGCCTAAACGCGCGGCGATCGGCCGGCCGATCGCGCGCCGCGTATACGGTTCCGCGAATAAATACAATAAGGAATAAATTGCTGGCCGAGCCCGCGTAGGTATACGCATACATTATTTCCCGGGACCGCAGAGTTAACGCGGCAAACAACTGGCTTAGCGGGGCTCTGATCGCGCTCGCGGGTGGGGGGAGTATAGGAGGGCGAAAAGGGGGTGGGGATGGGGGTGGCGAGGGCGCGAGGATTATCAGAAGCCACGGGGCTTAAACGCTGCCTGCCGCGCGCGATCTCGCAAACGAGCCGAATGTGCATTAGCGCGTGAACGCCGGTGCGCCCCGGCAAATATTGTAGACGACGACGCTGCCGCCGCTATACGCGCTCGCTTGGTTGTATGTCTGTGTGTATGTATTACGCAGTGTGCACATCAGAGAGAGAGAGAGGGCAAGCGACGTGTACTCGGCCACAGCGCGCAATCTCGAGGGCACAATGTCTTGCTTCAGTGGATTATAACGAAGAGTTGGCCGCGTGCGCACCCGGCCATTACGCGGCTTGTTATCCCAAAGTTTGATGGGCCCTCTCCTTGCTGCTGCTGCGCTCGCGCGCGCGCTCCAGCTCCTGTACACAGGCTCTCTGTGTACATGTACACGTGCATGTGTGTGGGTGTGGGCGCCGGTGCGGGCGGTATCCTGTTTGAAGACGACTACGGCGAAGTCATCATTGCGCCGCGGCTTTTGGGAGGACACAGTGCTCTGAGCGGCCTGACTAACAATGCGTGCGGTCTTCTCTACCTCCGCCCCACCGTGCCTCACTCTCTCGCGAGCGCGCGCAAGGCCAGTTTCCGTTTTCCCTCATTTCTCTGTCTGACCGAGCTTGAGCTGTGTGATGGCTGTGTGTCGAGGGCGTCACGGTGTATGTATGTCTGAGTGCGTGATGGGTAGACGAGGCAGCAGAGTAATCTCGAAGCCTTGCAGTGCTTCGTGCGCCCCCCCCCCCTCTGGCTCTCTTTCCCTGCAGTGGCTAAGTTATGACAGTGTAACAATACAAGTGGTTGCATGGTTATGCACTTGGATGGCGTGCTGTACTTTTGAAAGAGCCAATGAAGATATTCCAGAACCAGGCGGCGATGGCTTCATCGATACTCGGGCTGTGACTTCCTTGTTGTACAATAGATATTTATTGAGATTAATAGAGGGATGTGAAACGACAGTGATACTTATACAGAGATATTTTCTAAGTTATCGTACAGATATTAAAATGCAGGGTTAATTCATATCGATGACCCTTAACTTTTCACATCTACATTCTCAATTAAGTGAAAATCCGTTGAATTTTAACTTTTTCCATAAGTTTCCATAAGTTTTCCACTTACAGTATTATCGCCATTTATTGAGTGACTGTACTTTTGCTTTACAGATAATAATGTTAACTTATTAAATAAGTGAAAAGTTTATACTCATTTACTATCTGAAATAATTTTTACTTATAGAATAAGTGAAGCAGTTTTTACTCATAGAATAAGTGAAATTCTGTACTCATTGAATAAGGAAAAATCTGCAGTAATATCGCATCCAATATTTCATTGAGATTTAATTCACCAAGATATTAAATATGATAACGGTTTGAAACTTCATTAAAATTCAAATTTACGCAAAGTAATGTACGAAATTGATTATGTGAAAAATTTAATTGACGAGAATAAACTGTAGGTATAATAGACGCACCTGCGTGTGAAATTGATTAAAGTATAAATTACGAAAGACAATTGCATTTTATCCGCTGTACTTCAATTTAAAAATGAAACTTTCAAAACTCAATTTGAATTTTATTCAGAAAAAAATTGGTATTAAAAAATTTTTTACCCTCGCGAACATGGATGTGGAAAATAATGCACTCATTCGAATGCTCTTGTGTGCTTTTCCGTCAGTAGAGCTATTAACGCACTTTTCATGCATAAAAAAATTGAGCGCTTATTACGGCACGCGAAATTTCAAACGCCTTCTCCAGCCTCTCTCGCTCTTGATGCGTGCTCGTGAGCGAAATCGAGCCCTTTATTCACCGCGCGTAAATCCCTCGGCGTAAATTAGCAATTAACTTTGCGGTTTGCTTGCCCACACCACCCGCAAGCCCTTGAAAGAACACCGTATATTAGCAAAAAAGCTCCTGGTAATACTTACACCGTGGAACACCGACGTATCCGCTCTGAGAATATATCAGCCACACGCACGCTTAAACATCATTTTCATCACTATGTACACGCACTTCTCAGTGCATCTCCTAGATCCGCTGTTCTCTTGGTCCTTGTCTCTCTCCCTTGCTCTCCCTCTTTAATGATATAGAACGCTATCCCTCTCTTGCTTTGTGCAACGCGAAAAGCCGTGGGGGATCGGATTATGCGACGCTATAAACGCAATGAGTATACGGAGAGGTGAGTGGACGCGCGATCGGTTAATGCAGATTAAGCGAGGTGTACGCGTGAGGGTGGAACGCTGCAGCTTGTCGCGATTGTTAAATGACGCGAGCTCGAGAGAGGGGAGAAGAGACGGTGAGTGAGAGAGAAAGAGCATTTAGCGTTCCGGAGAACCAAGCGCTATCCGGTGTATAATGAGCGCGAGCGTGCCATTTTCGAGCGCCCGATCAGCTCCCGTGACGCGGCTGAGCTATGACCAGATTTTTACATACCACGAATCCTTCTATATTCCAATATATAGACGAAGCTGAAATGTGTCACGATTGCTGAATCGAGAATATATGCGAAGATGATGGCGTGCAAAGTTGTGTATTTGTAGGAAATGGTGGGGCTCAATACAAAAATATTTCCACTTTGCTCATACTTATCGTAAAATAAGCTGCAAAAAGCTAAGCTTGGTAACAATTAATTAAATAAATTTTGAAGTACACTTTTATTATTATTTGGCAAAAGAATAGACGTGGGTTTATTCAATTTTATCATTCAAGGTAACAATTTTTAATTCAACCCCTTGACTTTCGTCCAAAATATTTTAACATATTCTTTGAACATTCATTAAAAATTTGTTAAATAAAAAAACTTTTCAGAGGAAAAATAATATAAATCAAATTTAGAATGCTATTTTTATACCTAAATAGATTTTCCAAAAATGACTCACCGTATCTACTTTAAAAACAATAAAGTTATTGCTTTGATTTAATTTTCTGTTTGGAAATAGTAAAACTATTACATATTTATAATATCATACGAATGTACAGCTGCTATGCTCTCGTAAAAAGTTGCATCATCATTCAGCGGATAAGGAAAATGAGAATTTTAGAAAAAAGTTAACCCACATGCCTTTGGGAAGAGCTTTGAAAATCGCGGTCAAAGTTTACGAAATAACGTGGGAGCGCGCGCATCTCCGTATTATATACACGCGAGACGAGTATAGTAGTAAATAGATGCGACTAGTCAGACGCGTATATGTATATATAAACTTGTATTCCAATGTTACGTTCACAACTTTTAATCGGGTTTCCCTGAACTTTTCCCAGGTGTAAACGGATCAAACTTTTTCTATGAAATAAATTTCCGGTCTTAAATGCAGACATATATTTTCCTCATGAAGTAAAAACATGTCTGCAGCAAAGCTTTCAAATCAAATAAAATTGTATACTTTTATATATTGTAATTCTCTAACAATTCTTTTGGTAACTTTTTATATTTATTGATTTGAAGTTTTTAATCTTTTATACGATTATGTGAACAGATAATTTAAATACGACAAACGTTAAGGTTGCAATCTTATTTACTGTTATTAATCTTAATTTCACTATGTGCGCGGAAGTCTGTATATACGTATATATTTTCTGACATACACTCGCACGCTGGCCCTAACGAATGCAATCGTGGATTTTGAAAAGAACGAAAAGTTGCGTGCATCTTTCGTTCATGATTTTCATCAAATCGTTTGATCAAAATGATTTTCAAAAATAAAAGGCATAAGTTGCTACATATATTTACCTTTCCCCAGCACACATTATAGGTATTTCCTATGCAATGCATGCAGCCAATATAAAAGCATGTATATTCAATTACATCAAATGTGGTTTCAAGTTCCCAGGATCCTGCAGTCAGGCGAAAAATCGAACGTGCGGCGCAATCTGAACGCGGTTGCCGCGCGCGGAAATTCGCGAAATCATCAAAACGCACGCGCGTTTTAAAGCGATGACCCGCTAGAATGCATATATTTATAGTTTCCGACATTCGTTCGGACCGCGGCGAACGGTAATGCGATGTTTGAGGTACTTTGTGCCCATAATGCAAGTCAATATGATTTCATACCGCCGGTTAAGCGCGCGCGAGCGCAAAGGAGTGTTTAAATATTATCGTTCAATTCGCTTAAAAGCTTATAAAGCGATACCATTTTCGATGGGGACGGGCTATTTAACTTTGCGGGTTTACTATGGAAATCCCGTAGGTAGATATAAATTGAAATTTCGAATAAATTTAATCAAGTTTATTTAATTCAACTGTAAATATGTGATATTTATATAAATTTATGTCTACAAAATGTATAAAGTACATTTTAATCATTTGCGGAAAGGTATATCAATTTGAATTATAAATAAAATCTGATGTAACAAATCTTATATTGTTTATATAAAAAAGAATTAGATAAAATGAAGAACACTGACAAGTTATACTTATTGGTTTGGTTAATTTTTATTTCCAGTACTTACAATTATCTAAAGTCCTTTTTGTGAGTTTTATATCGCTCTTGCATTGCTGCGCTAGTGAGCACTTTGGGTCCAATGGGTCCACCCTAAGTAACTCGTGCGTAGCAATGTGGACCTACAGCTTTAGGTGGATTCCGAACCAACAGAACTACTGCAGATTAACACATCAAAATTGCGAATTCCGAGAAACTCGGCAAAGAGGTGCCGTCAATCGGCGAGGCCGGGTAAACAAATAGACGATTGAGCCACAGTAGCTCTTGTTTAGTTAATTAAATGTTTTTACTGAATAGTACAGTAATTAAAATTGGTACAAAACGTAAACTAATATTTATTTAAAATATCGTAGTACGCAACAATTCTTATTGATAATTTTGATTAAAACTATACTGCGCATACAAACGGCATCAACAATATGATTTCTAATATATTCTTTTCTCGGAATGTTTACACGCGCGAATACTCTAAACCCGAGCAAAAATCGCAATAGAACGTTAGTGCAATTCGCACTGCCGCGCACCTGGCAATTAGATCTACTTTATTCGCCAACATAAAACGAAACCAGCTTAAAGAGGCCGAAATTAGCGCGCATTCGCGTTCACGCCGCGTAATCACGTGCGCAAGCTCCCAGCGAAGATATATACATTTCGCAAAAATTATTACACGTCCTCCCCATTAAAGCGACTGCGCGCTTGCGTGTATACCGGGGCGCGAGTGGGGAATGCGGAAAAAGTGAGAGAGGGATGGGGAAAAAGGAGGTCACGGTCCGCGCCGCCTAAATTATGCAAGCCATCAGGAGCGTGTCAGTGACGGAACAGGGGCATCAATGGTGCACGCGGGACACGTACAGTCGCTATAGGTAAAAGTAGCAAAGGAATAAAAAAAAGAGAGTGGTTTTTTTCATCGCTGAAATCGCCTCGTTGAGCCTCTGTTGACAGTAATTTGAATGATCTGTTTTGGCGGGAAACATTTTAATTTTCCGGGCAGCAGTTTTGTAGCGGATGAAACGACTGGAACGACCGGATTATCCCGAGTATTTAAACAACTTTTCCATTTACCATTCGACTAAACGAATCGCATTTTTAGCGCGCCTCTGAAATCCGGATAAATAGAACTTCAACCTTTTAGCGCTATAATCGCCTTGAGAGGCAAAAAAAAAAATGTTTCGGCGTTGTCAACGGGCCTTTGATTGTGTATTCACTCATGCGCGCGCGAAAAATACTAGGTGTAGAAAAGTTTTGACAAACTGCAATCGAAAATGTTCCAGTTGCAGCTTTTGGAATTCGTGCATGAATGTTTGAAATCGGCGTGTTGAATATCAATCCTGCCTGGGCTAGAAAAATACAAAAATAGACGCGCAGTCATAAAAGTGTAAGTAGCAATATTGTACGTGTCTGTATGAAAATAGTTGTCTTGAATAAAGAAATTGGCGCCTTCTATTCTGCAAGCCGCATAGAGGTGCAAAAATTCTGCAGTGACAAAACCTATATGAAATAACAGTAAAAAATATAAAAGTATAAATTGAACCAAATTAAAATAAATACTTTTCTCTCAAATTTTGTAATAAATTCAATAAATATGCGTTTAATTCACTCTTGTAAATATCTATTGACACAATTAATCGCGTATCATTGGCCATTACTTCATTAAATTCTGTCAAATCTTTTAATTAAAATAGAATTTTGTTTATATATTAAATTTTATTTTCAAAAGAAGAAAATCTGATAATAAAATAATCGAATTAATAATTTAATATAACTTAGAACCACTAATCTCTTGTATTTTCCAGAAAACATTTACAACGTCGAGAGATAAAAAGTTGTTTCCGAATTTTCGTCCCATCCTCTATCCTCCATCGTAGATAACGACCACACGTAAAGAATCCGAAGCTCCAGCCGTCCTTATATACCCGTAGTCTCCTCGCGTGGCGGGGGTGCGCAGACGCGTAAATTGTTCATGACATTAGCTCCACCGCCACCGATAGAACAACAAACGCGGAAAAAGTCCCTCCCTACTGCCAGGCTAAAAATAAATACCGTTAAAAATTTAATAAATCCGATTGCGTGCGCCAAGCGGGCTCTGTCTCCTCAGAAATTCTTTTAGTGCACAAAGGGAATCCTCGAAAAAGAGAGTGCGAAAAGAGACTCGGCTGTTCTTCGAGGAGCGGTCGAGCTCGAGGGTATATCGCACGCGTCAGCGAAAAGAAAAGAGCGAATAACGCGCAGGTGAGAGACAAACGCGCGATCTCGCAAAAACGGGGCCGCCGGATCTCGGCCGAGAAAACTGCCTGAAAGTAAAAGGCTTTTTGCCATCGGGATCCAAGACTCTGAGCGAAAAAGCGTATACGTGTATGTGTATGTATGTATCCGTGAGAAAGAGAAAACTGTCCCCTATCGTGATATAAGAGAGGAAGCGCAGGCGATGCGGCGATCGATGTAACAAAGCAACTTTCTCCGGTTGCGCGTTTTTCTTCTCCCTTCTCGGCTTTTTGGTTTTTCTATCGCACGCTTCTTTTTTGTCGACCTGCAGCCGTCGCCCTTTTTCTCGCGCGTGTTTGCGTCGCAGTTTTTTTTGGAGTGCGGGGCTTGGAGGGGGGGGGGGCAGCGAAAGCGCGAAGTTAAAAGCAGGATTAAAGTTCGGCCGAACTCGAACGTGGAGTGGTGGAGGAGGAGGAGGAGAAGAGCCGCGCCTTTGGAATTTACCCGCGCGTGCGAGCGCATGCCAGGGTCCCGGGACTAGGTATATACGGGTGGCTCTCTCGGCAGTTCTAAATGTCGTTGGAGATTATGTTTGCCGAGGATTAAGAGTGCTGATGTACTCGGTGGTGCTAATGAAGTGTTCTCGACGTTGTTTTCCATGGGAAGGAGATTATCATAGACAATTTTTTTTTAACAATTGTTCATTTATTTGCTCATCCGACAGTCACATCGTATTAACATAAGCTAACATATTCGAATTGTGTTTAGAAATAAAGAATACATTTTCATTTTAAGTCTAAGCCATGCTTATCTAGCTCTTTTTGGGGTTGTATGACTATAGTAATTTCCCTGTCAAAGGTTAGTTTTTGATGATTTGCATGCAGGATTTAGGCAATAATTAATTTGTTTTCCTAACTGGGATTACAAAAATGTACCGACAGATCAAGGTTCACCCTCAAGACTGGAATTTCCACTTGACAACCGTCATCTATGGATCAGGAGCAGCTTCGTACAGAGCAATTCGGATACTTCTTCATCTGGGGAAGGATGAAAAAGATAATTATCCATTGGCAGTTGACTCACTATACTATTTGGAAGGTATGTGGATGACATCTTCGGTGGAACCGAGTATGTGTATATGTTATACATATTCTATGGCCGAATCCATCTCAAATCAGGTGGTATGTCTGCGTATTACGGATCATTTCGGAATTAAAGAATAATGTGCTTCAGTGGAACAGCAAGATCCTCAAGTTGTTCGAAACGTACTAAACTAGATTTGTAACGGATATTTATGTGCCTTTGTAAACAATCTGAACATTCGATTCTCTCAGTTCAGAAATATTTAGACATTGTAGTTGAGTTGATAAGGTACAAATGTGTAATAATTTTCAAAAGATCATAGTTAAAAAAATACTTGAGGTGCAATAGGGTGGCTGCACCTGTAACCGACCACCACCCAGTTATCGGCCATTTTTGTTTAAATTTACTTAAAAATAAAATTTTCCTACAATACGAGTTATTTACTTTGCAATTGCTGCCTTAAGATTCAAAATTGTTCATTTTGTCATCGTTAATCGCAGAAGAAAAAGTGTCCGGTAATTGGTCTTAGATGGACGGACACAGGTGCACCCACCCTATATAGCAGAAAAATCTATATCGAATGGCGCTGTGCAGTAAAATTTTCTCAAGAAAATTTGGTGCTTTGTACAACAAAAAGAATACACGAAAAAAGTAAATCTTGCTGTTTTGCACAAGTTAAATCAACTAGATAAGGAAAAAGTAGAAACTGCTTTAAAAAAAAGTAGAATTCATTTTTTGTAATGTTTTAAAGTAAAAACAACTTTTTATTTGAAATGCATATCAAAACATAATGCCAATCTTACTTTACTAAAAAGTAAATTCTCCTTTTTTTAAAGCAGTTTCTACTGATTCTTGTGAAAGTAAAATAAACTTGTTTTTATAAGTTAAATCAAATGCGTAAAAAGTAGAATTTACTTTTTTTTCGTGTAAGCATTGTTCCATTAAAATTAGTTCAGTAGACCCTGAGCTACACCGTGGTACTCACGTACACACAAAGGCACGCACATCACACAAATTAATAATTGATCAACTTTTTCTTTAGACATTGCAGCTCACAATATGCAGTTACCATGTCCAAAGAAGCGCAAGCTCGTTGGTTATATGGATGGAAAAAGTTTATGCCCGGCCATCGATTTTTCAAATAAACACGATGATTACCTTAAAGCGCTCTCGAGCGTAAAAATAAAGCTGTTTCCAGTCTGACCGACTCCCTTCCTCACTTTCGAAAGAGATGCGCGCAATGCCAATAGCCCGCTCGCGCGAATGCGCACACACTCGCAGACTCGTGAGGGCGCATAACGCGGGCAGACACTTTTGAAAGACTTACGCCGGGCATTCGGAGTCCGCGAGCCAGAAAACATCCAAATTCATCGAACTTCCAAGTCCGCGCCAACGAAAATGCGAGAAAGGGAGAGAGAGGAAAGTGCTCTTTTTCCTCCCCCTCGGCGTGCAAAATACACAGAACTTTGTGAAAGCACACACGCGCGCGCGCGCGAGCTGCGAGAGAATAAAGCATTGAAAAAGAAAGCGCATAAATTCCACGTGCAATCGAGCCTCCATTCACGCGTAAAGTAGCACCAGAACCGGTGGCGGGCGCATCCCAAAGTCCGGACCTTCCGTTCTCTCCGCCCACGAAAAAAAGGCGCGCGCCCGCGTACGCCCCTCCATCTCTCGCATCGACAGCGCGCTAGCCCAAAGTTTACTCTGTATGGAGAGGCGAACATACCGTGTGCGAGAGGGAGGAAGAGAGAACGTAGAGAGCGAAAGGGGTAAAAAGCTTAGCTTTTGTCGTTACCGCGGTTGATTGGCGCCTGTCCAGGCTATCGATAAATTTCCAGGGTTCCCAGCCTGCTGTGTATATACATATACACAGAAACACATACACACAGATATATATACGTGCAACGTAGACCCAGCGGCAAAGGGGATTAGATCGAACCGCCTGCGCGCCCGGCTCTGCGGTTATTTCGACAATGCCTTTGCCCAGCGGGGAGTCGCTTTTCTCTTTCTCTACCCGCCACCGCCACTGCCTCCGACGACGACGACGCTAACTTTGCTCTTTGCGAAAAGCGAGAGAGTACTCGCGCGTGCGTTATAGGTACGTGTATCTCTTATCGTCCTTTTCTAGAGACAGAGAGAGAGAGAGGGGTATGTCTCTTGTACCAATTTTACGGCCCCGCGTTTTACGACCGACGATTATTCTTCCAGCGGCTCGATGTGTAAGGGCATATGTGTATGCGCACGCACTGGAGGCTTTATAGTATCGGGAGCGAGCGCGCGTACACGTTATAAATACATCAATTTGTTTTAAGAGAGTCGTGAAATTTTAAGTGTCTAATCTTTTGGGGATAGAACGGTCGGGTAAGAGCTTCTAGCTCGCCGATCGATGATGGACCTTTTTTTCGTTCGTTCTTGAGAGCCTGGAGGGTGGAATACTGCGACGGCTACTGCATTTAATGAGGCTGTTCAGCCTGAGAAAGATGTGTTTTCGCATGAAGAGCCATGATAATGGTTTGAAAAGTGCACATTCTGGGGATGGTTTAGGTACTGCATATATCGAAATATTTTTTATTTTAGATTGATAATACGAATTATATTTCATGAAGGGTGTTATGGGTATACAGGCCGCAAGTTAGTTTTTAGCATCAGAACTGCGGTAAATAATTATTTGGAATATAGTCATATTCATTGGTTTCAAAAGGTTGTAGAAAGTAAAAGGTCAATTTTCGAATTGTAGAAGCAGAGCGCACCTTTACGATATTAAAAGAATTTGCCTTTACTATATTAATAAAATTCTTGCTATATTGTATTGTAATAAAACCTTATACATATTACACTCGCTAGGCCCCTGCACCAACGCGGTCTGTGCGCTATTGGCAACTATGCCACACTAGTTACACAATGTACTATTATGTATTTATTTATTTATTTATTTTTACGAAATGAGCGAAACAAGCTTTTTTCAACAAGTAGTGTGAAGTTTGTCTTAAAGACGGCAATTACGTGAGATGAGCATGATTAATGCAGAGAAGCGTGCGCAAAATAAAACGATCTGCACATGTATCGTGTTTGCCAGATGCTCTCAATACTGTGAAACAAGAGCTTTGCGCACCTATAAAAACAAGTATAAAAAGGCGAGTTTTGCGCACTTCGATACAAAAACTTATATTGATTTTGATGCTGAAATGATAAATGAAACACGTTGCCAACAAAGTAAATTACTAATTGGTTACGTAGGTTCAGTTGTCAGTTAGAAATAAGAATAAAATAAAAAATAAAAAGTAGACTGTAGGAAGTCCCGTATTTTCATTTTATATAAAACTAAATCCAAAGACTAATGATTTTTTTTATCTTATTTTCTGATTAAAGAGTTTCGAGAAAGTCTACCATCATAAAATTTTCTCTTAAATTAAAGTTTTTTAAAATACAAATGCCTTTTTTAAATAACACGAAAAACCCAAGATTCATACGCATTTTCTATTCTGACATTGTTTTCCAAAGGATAACTTCGTGATTAAGTACTGAATTTTTTAGACAATCTCTTTTTATACCACAAAAGATTTATGAATGGTAAAACCCAACTTCGATCGCCCGCGCCCGACCATTACAATATTTAAGCTTTTCTTGGGCTTTGTCGTGTTTTACGTTTTTTTACGACCGAACGCCAGCAGCTCAGCGAAGTATAGTAACGAAAGAAAATATTGAATCGAGTCTATTGACCCAGTGAAACAAAATTTGGTCAGTAAAGCCGCGGTCCCCAATACACACCGAATTTTTATCTATCGGCATGTTTCGTTAATATAAAATTATATTTTTTTGAAAATATTTGGGGCATAGCCAGTAACATGAAACAATTTAATAAATTCTTCCCGTAAAATAATAAACTGATATCGACAGGGTTCCACTGTTCAAATGAAATTTAAATGAGATATAAATAAACGAAATACGACGACCTACTTCTGGAAAATAGCTTATAGTCTTAGCTATTAGAAACATAAACTAATAATCATTTTATGCAGTTACTATAAATTAATACTTAAGCTCCCTCCAACCGCAAACACAGCCAGCGAGCGCAGCGCTAATAAACAAAAAGTACAATTGCCTGGACGGCGCAACCAATCAAACAACCGCAAACTATTCCAATTACGCGTTCTCGCATAGCCTGGGCACACATACTACATACAATCCGCTCACATAAATGAATTTAAAAATTCAGCGAGGCGGGAAAGAGGGAAAATCGTGGCAAGAGAGAGAGAGAGAGTGAGAGAGAGTGTGTGAGAGAGAGAGAGAGAGAGGAAAAGGGAAAGAGGAAATGGAGGTCGCATCACGCGATTTACAATCAAGCGAAATCAACATAAGCATTGTATATACAGCCGGGCCGCTTTATCTCATCCGCAGCGCGGACGCGTGCAGTGCATTTAAAATGAATCAAAGAACGCTAAATAGACCATTGTCTATCGGCGGGTACTCGATTCAAAGCGGAGTCGCCCTCGCACACGGCCTTTTTTCGCCCTCCCTTTATCCCGTCAAAAACGCGCGCTGCGAGCGAGCGACATATCGCCAAAAAAATCGGCTGGAACAAAGAGCGCCAGGTCACCGGAGCCAGCTTCCCTCCCCCTGCCCCACACACACACACACACACCATGGATCTCCACGCTTTTTCTGCTCTATACGCGAACTGGCTGCACAGCAGGTGAAATATCGCGCGGCCACGCGCACGACTCCTACAATGAGCGGACGACAATGCGCGCGTTGGGATCGGGAACCGTCATGAAAATAATCACATCGGGCCACTTCAATTAATGGCTGCGTCCGCGTGACCACTACCGAAATTTCATCGAGCGAGAGAGAGAGGGAGGTGAGAGGGTAGAGAGGGAAAAGTAAAATCGGCCAGCAACGCTCAATCAGCCGGGCAACAAAGGCAAACACACTGCGAGCGAGCGCTGGAAAATTAATCATCGTCGACCAACCCCGCGTGCATCGGGAATGAAGCTGACCGTACAGATTTTCGGCGATAGGGAAAGAATTCAATCGGAATGGTTGCGGTTTTTTGAGCTTTCTGAAGGACCGCAGATCGAGAATGCGCGCAATTGCGCCAAATGCCGCATATGATTAATTGAAATAAGCTTGATTCATTGGAACGACAAGTTGGCAGAACAAAGAGCTGGTGTAATTGGAAAAATTAAATTGGAATGCTGAAAATTTAGAATATTTGTGCAGGATATGGACAGCAATAGAATTTTCAATCATATAATTAATTAATTAGTGCAGAAAATTGTAAAGCTCTAAAACGAAGAAGTATGAGGAAACCAGCATACAGCACCATATTTTACAATTCGGACTATCTCATAGTTGCATACACAATGATTTTCAACAACGTCTTCATACGATTCCCAATTTTTTTATTTGATCTCGTAAAAGATGCACCTTAATGTCGACAACGTATGTTATTCTTTGCTACTGGTGCATATAATAATTTTGTGTCGAATATTTAGTTATTATAATTGCAATAGATCATTCACGGTTAGTTATTCATTATGAAATTCAATTCCATCGGGCAAATTTGATTATGTAGCATACCGGAATAGCTCATTGAGTATACGTAGGTAGCATAGGTGGTACTATTAACTCGTTATTAACATTATTACCTAAAATTATTATAGACAAGCATATATATCAGTTAAGCAGTAATTACAATGCTATCGGATCAAATTCTAACACGGTGTAGGCTGATTCAGGAGCCTTTTTTTAAATCAGACAATTTCACATTTAAGAAAATTGATTTTTAATTTTTAATTGAAAAATTGAATTTTGAGATAAAAATGACCCTGCCAATTGCGAAACTTCATTTATAACTATGTTAAAACCACATCCTTTATCATAGCTCATAATCTATAAACGCTTTATGATTATTTTCATGTGAATCTCCATTCAATTGATTAAAACTAAAGTGTTGCATCAATCGGTACTCGATGAATAATCACCAATATTTAATTTATTATTGTATCTATTCTGTAGTAATACGATTATTAATTATGCAATCGCATTATTACAGAATAGGTAAGATTTATAATAAAATATTTACCATTAAATACATGAGTGAAATTGCTAATTTTACAAACTATTATTGTTATTATTATTATTATTATTATTATTATTCCTGCACGAGTTACGAAGGATGGATCCATTGTATGTAAAATGCTCACTTGCGAAGCAATGTAGAGCTATATAAGACTCACAAAGAGGACTTTAGATACCTGTAAAATATAAAAAAAAACTAGAGTACTAAGAGTAGTGTATAGAGAGATAGTCAAATAAGGCGACTTAAGCACGGCTGAGGATTGGCAGATATTTTATATACTCAGGAATTGGATTCCAAAAGTACACCCCGTGCAAGTGCACGGGAAAATGAAGGTGTTACGTGCGTAGGAAATACTTAATCAAGCGTGAAAAAATACTTGCCCTCAACTATTACGGAGTTAAACGGCGCAATGCTATGACAAGTGCATCGCGAGCTTAGTTGTTCTTTTGCTGAGTCATCGGTCTCTAGTCATTTGCGTTAAACAAACATCGACGGGAACCTCCGTGACAAAGACGCGTAGACATTCAACTCCGATTCGCAAAGAAATAAAAGAGGGCAATAATCGTAGAGGTGAATCTACAGAAAAAGCAGTGTGACGGCTATTAAGAGAGACCGGACCAGAAGAGTCTAATCAAAAGACACTAGAAGAAGAACCTAAAGAGTGTGGACAAAGTTAAAGTGGCCAAACGACGAGCAACAGCGTAGACCGACCACGTAATATAATAAATTAGTGTTAAGTTGTGTGAAGAGACCCCGATAATCCCGAACCTCCTTTGCACGTGACATTTTATAGTCTCAAACAGTGCTGTTTATCCATGCTTGCAAATAGATTTTCCGTTCACCTCTGTCTTAATTAGACAATGATTATACCAGATTTACCAGCTCATGATTACAAAAATTTAATTAGCCAAACGGGTAGTAGAACTGTACCTCGACTGATCACCGAAGTTAACAGCGTTGAGCACGGTTGGCTAGGTGACTTGAATGTGTTTTCGGTGTTTAAGCTTTCAAAATATGAGATAAATACCTAAAAAAATATATATTAGGACCCAGTTCGCGGCCTCAGACGTTTAACGTGTAGTGATTATGCGCTGTAAACATTTTTGATAACTATGAACAAAGCAGAACATTACAATTTAACCAGCGGTGTACACCGTTCTGTAACTCAGTAAATAGAACACGAGTTTTCTGTCCCCGCAGTCTGGAGTTAGATACTGGTTGGGTGCTACATTTTATAAAAGTAAGAAATACAAAGAAAGATGAAAAGAGTAGTAATCTATTTAGAGAATTGAACTATACTTATTATATACAAATTATACCCAAGAAAAAGGCTTCAGAACCGAGTTCTTTAACGTCAAGCTTTCATTCACTATTTTGTTTATTTTTTAAATCAAAGCAAAAAAACTCAACAGGTATAAATGAATCGGGTTCTGAAAACTAACAACATTAAAAATATTGAACGATTTCTATTGACGTCTAAACTAAAATGGACTTACGCAGAAACCATTGCCGCGAAATAGCACCACCAGACGCTCAATAAATCTAATTCGAAATCAAATCGCGCAGCTAGCCATTTCGCACAGTTTGCTGTTCGTACTTTCGTAGACGTGTATCAAATACGTATACGCACAAACGGCCCCTTGCGAGTCGGAGTGTACCCGTAGAATAGTTTAATAGCTCCTGCCTGGCTTCAACACGCACCCACAAATTTCAATCTTCTTGGGAGCGTACACCCATAAATGCGTTTGTTCGCAAGCGTGAAATGATTCCGATAATTAGCCTTGCGTGCGACCGATTTCTCGTCCTATTACTCTATATTTCAATCGAGAATCTAATAAATGTACAGAAAATAGATAAACATAGGAAAAGTGTAGAAGTAACTGTGTGATTTATAGCATTAATTAAAACCCTAAAGAACATTGTTCTTTTTTGTGAGTTTTTTAATATTAAAACACATTTCATTAAGCATAGAAATATTTTGACAATAAAAAAATACTTCTTTATTAAGATTCATCATAAACTCCAACATTGATATAGACATTGATATAAACTTTTGGACGGGTCATGTATCAATTACTGACAGTCCCATAAGAATACAGCTATTTATTATGGCGCCTCAGTCACTATGCCATGTGTTAAAAGATAATTCTCAGTAATAGATTCCATATTTACCCTATATTTTAGTAAACTTTCCTAATTAGTTCAATATTGATCAGAGACGAATATAAAATTCGTTGAGAAATGAACATTAAATTGATAAGTTAAGTATTTTTGTTGAATGTCGTGTGTTAACGGTTATTTTTATTCAATTACAAGTATAGATGTGACCAAGATTTTCTTCAGTACATTTCGATAATAGATGTTTCTACCTTTATTATGCATTATGTCAAGCAAATAAATAGAATATAAATTAAGTGAGTTATTTAAATTGAAAAACAACTGGTACGTATTGTCTTGAATGTTTGACATATATTTGGAAAGAATAAAAAATAAATGAAAGGTTTTTGAAAAAATTGCAAACTAATTAAAACCTATATAAATAATATTTTTGTAATAGAATAGTATTATCTAAGAAAGCATTTGATAGTTTTAAAGCAAAAAGCGAAGCAGATGATCTGTACAAATCTATTTTTGCTAACGGCAGGCGCAGTACCTATGCGCACGCAAATTGGTGTGGAAAATGAAACTTTGCATCCGCCGTTAGGAAAAAGAAATTTTTTTATACTTTAACTAACAAGACAAAAGCGTGCTACGCGCCTCTAGGCAACAGCCAATTTCATTTCATTTCTATCTGATCGTGAGCATCTGAACAATGCTTCGAGCTTTCGATATTCAATTCGATGGAAGAGAGCCATCGATTCTTTTAGATTTAAAATATCTTTTATAGGAGATGCTAGGGAACAGTGAAAAAATATTCATGAACAAAGAGTGCATTATTATTAAATTTGATTAAACTATTACTTTGATTCGTGCTTCTTCACCGTTGACTCCTACTGAACACTTGTACACGGGCAAACCAGATTTTTCTGTCATGATGCAAACCGTATGTTTTGTAACAGTTATTTTAGAGTTCATATTTTTTTTAATTTCTAAGTGTGAACAAAAATACCGATTTCACAAGACTGTGCAACAAGCTTTTATTTAAGTGGAAAATTAAGTTTTTAAGGCAGCTTAGAAAATACTTATCTTTTTTCTCTTTAGGTTTAAAAAGTTATTAAGAACCTTTGATGTAAAACTAAATATTTAAAAAAATATTTTTTCTCATGCGTGTACGAATAGGATTTTAATAGTTCCATTCTATTTGATTTTAAGGCAAAACTTCATAAACATTTTTAAATGTCACATATTTGTGTTTTTGTATGCTGACCAAATTCTTGAATCAGAAAATGAGGTCTTATAAAAGTCTACATCTGCGTAAGGATGCACAGGTAGGTCGACTTGGTTGCGTGCCGTCAATGCGTGTCTATTATAATTATAGCCAGGCCCAACTTAATTATTTAATCTTCGATAAGAAATTTCGACAATAATCTTTTTATTCTATCCATTTCTATTTCCTACTGTGGTTAAAATAATTTTATTAATCATCTACATTTTGTTAACAATGGAAAAGTTTTACTTTTATGTAAACTTTGTTCTACGAAAAGTACGCCGTTTAAAAACACCTACATCAGTTATTAGACTTATAAAGTACTTCAACTTATTAAAATTTCAAGAGATTATCTGTATTATCTTTTCACCAAGTTTGTGGTTCGAAATACTCCGTTGATAAAGTATATTCAAAGATATTTTAAGTTATACATTTGTTGAAGATTTTTTCAATCCTTTATATCTTTTATTTGGCTTATTTGATGTCACAAGTGATAACTTATTTTGTTCGTTTTTCAAATTAGGTTTAAAAAATTGAATGGTTCATTGTCATACAATGTATGTATAAGGTATACTATGTATAAGGCAGTCAAGTAACAATAATTTGGCAGTAGTTTTTTTTAATGAGATCCAAAATAGTGCCTTGCGAGACAAGTGCGCACATATAAAGGTAATTCTCAGATCACGAGTGTTGTAATACCAGAAGTGCACGGATCGCCTATTACATGCACACGTATATCGTAACTATTTCTTTAAACTCAATATTCGAAATTTTGGACTCTTCGCGCATTAGAAACATACATGAGAATCGCATTTCACGTATGTCACTGACAAGGAGATGATCAGGGGTGCGGTTCCTGGATTTGGCTAAAACTGCAGGAGGTACTTCTTTATGCCATATAAATGAGCTGGAGATATTATAAAAGAAGGAAAAAAGCTTTAATTTAAGCTGTTTCATTAAAAAATGTCGATTTTAAAAATAGTTATAGGCTATTAAAAATAGAGTGAGAAAATCACTAAAAACTGCTCATTTTTTTAAGCATTTAACGAGTTGTATTTAAAGCTATCTTCTTACTCTATTTTTAATAGCCCATAACTTTTGTTAAAATCGACATTTTTTAATGAAACACAGCTTAAATTAAAGCTTTTTTTACCTTCTTTTATAAACTTTCTAGCCCATTTATATGACTGCAATATTCAAAAAGCTATTACTAAAGAAAGAAATCCCATTTTTATCGAAAATTGTTCATTT
>UXGD01003494.1:0-20253 GCA_900474315.1 Torymus auratus | reverse complement strand
AAAATGCCGTTTTTCTATGCGCTTGCGAAGGCAAGCGTGCGCAAAGTGGACACTTTGCGCACGGAGTGTGAAAAAATGAATTTTTTTTATTTCGCTGCACTCAAACGTTGCAAACTTCAGACCCATAAAAATTAATCCGCGAATCAATAAATTGAATAAATTAATAAAATAATATAATTATTATCTAAATAATATAATAATCGATACTCTTACTTTTCTTACAATCACATAATTTTTCTAAATTTCAATAATCAATATTCTATCTGTAAGAAGCCTCCCAGCATGTAAAATTTTTTCAATTTTCCACCTCTTTAATGTCTAAGAATTTTATGAGTTTTCGTGTTAGGTGCATAAAATCTTTCGCCATCATAAGTACTTCAAAAACTCTTACCTCTCAACAGTTACGCGGCGCTTCTAAATCCATAATTAACGCTACGTCTCTTACTTTTGGGCTTTTCTCTCTGTCCACGTCTAACGTGGTATCATGGTTGACAAGTATTCTCGTAGCCAGAGTTTCAAAAATGGGTCAGTAAAATACTGTGCTCATCGCCACTGCCATCGCCAACATGAATTCTGTGCATCATATCTACCTTAACTGAATCTCATCTAAAGACGTTCCAATAACTTTATTATTATGTGGCTCTAATGATATCATAATATGCATCAAAGTGCGAAAGTTTACAGTGCCCGGCCTCCAAGAAAAGAGAATATAAAACATCTTTGCTATTATGCGCTTGATCGCATAATACTGTGTTTCAGCGTTTCAGACGATTTCAATTAATCTATAACTGCTTACAAACCTATCATATTAGGTGTATCAGGAGGGTTCATAATCTACTTGGCACACTTTGTAGGATATTCTCTTATTTAATTGCCGTTGTGGTGACTACTCTACGCCACAATATCGAGCCTTATGCGACGCTCTTCTTCTTCACATAGTGGTTCCTTCCGATATTCTTTTCCTTTTCTGGTATATTCCCGTATTTAGCTAAGCGCAGCGAGAAAACTAACTAATAAAACCGCTGACCCTACGACGGCAAGATGAAACCCGAAGGGCAATTACTATATGGGGCGCGGATTTTAGCGCGGCTTTGCCGGCGCGGGCGTCAAACTCGCCTCCAAATCGACGTTCACTCCTAATTTGTATCGATTGGAAAGACTCACAAGAATCGTAAAAAATGATCAATTGTTAGCCCTTTTTTTATTTTATAAATTTTTTTATTGCAACGCAAATATTCTGGGAATTGACTCGTGGCTTCTGGGCTTTATAAAGAACTTGAGATACGGCCTTTCGAATTTTGGAGTCCCAAAAAGTTAAAAGTTTCTGAGATACTCTCATTATTAATATAAATTATTAATATCAATTATTTGTAGTATTGTCTTCGGATTGTTATAAAGTAATACTTATTAACTACGCACATCTCTTTTTAGATGGTAAACGATAAGTACCAGAACTTGTAAAAGTTGTGTCTACTAATCTTATGTAAGCGTCGTCTTGAGCATTTGTATAAGATAAAAAATTCGTAAATAAATTGAGATAATCATTATAGGCAATTGATATTTCGAACGAATGATAAACCCCTTTCAAGTTGGTGTTTGTAAACTGCGGAAAATATAAGTACTTCGTTTTGTAAATATCCGAGTAAGTTAGATGTTATAAGAGCGGCTATGTGAGGCTATGATTTGTTTACGAACACTGTGGTAGAAGCTAAAGTTTACTGAGTTCCACACGATAATGAACATGAAAACATTATGTAATGTAGGTCCTCTTCGCTACGAGAAATTAATTAATAAAAAATTAACCATGCTAAAATACAACTTATAAATAAATTTGGATCTTACCCGATGATGAAAACTGTGAATGAAGATTGAAGGAACTCGAGAGCTCGAAATGACTCTGCCACAAACGATTTCTAGATAGCAAAAACCTTTTCTGCCTCAAACAACTAAGAGCCTAGCTTGATAATCACTTAAAAATTATAAATATATTGAGAAAACTTTGTATTAAAAGAAGAATACTATTGAATATTCTTGTGTGTGATTTAACTCGCGGATCCCGAAACAAAGATTTCCGTATGCGCATTCGTGACCGCTCGTTCCGAGCTTCGCAATCCGAATCCAGACGAGAGAAATAATAAAAAAAACTCAGTCCATACGAGCTCTGCCGACGCTGCAGGCACGCGGCTGCGCCCCGCCTCTCTTCGTCTTCGAGCGCTCGCCGTTTCCAACAAGAGGTAATTTAATAATATAATTAAATTAATTTATTAATTATATTTTCTATAACTTTCAATTCAATTTATAACGTCAAGATGTATAATGTATAATCGAATTGAAATTTTCTCAATCGGGTGCGAAAGCCCCGGTTTTTTACGTGACTTTGATTTATAATAAAAGTAATTCAAACAAGCAATGACATATTTAGAAACAAATCTCTCCATACCTTTGAACAAATGATTATCAACAATCTTTTCAAGAGTCTTTTTGAAACCAAAATGTCCCTGATCGTCGTGAAACATTTAACTATATTCCAGCGTGATATACACTGGTGCTACAACCGATTGTTACACAGACTTTCGGAAAAGTACACCTCCCCATAAATTGAATTTCTCAAAATATTGTTTCACTGCGTTCAGTATCACATCAGGACTACACTAGGGAGCAAACCTCGAAGACTTGCACCAGAGAAGCTGAAAGTTGCGAAAAAGGAGTTTAGACGGTCTCTTACAAGCTGGCGTCACCCGACTGTTAGAGAGCAAGTGATCCTGACTACTACATATAATAACCAAATAAGAAGCCGACTGGCTGTGTAAAAGCTACGCGTGCCTTCCGTAACGACAATAAGCGAGACACAAAGCATTGGCTAAGAAGAGAGCATAAAACAACATGCAGTCAGATAATGTAATATTTTTTATGTAACTTATTTTCTACCGCGTCATTACTAGAAGCTAAACAAATTTTTGAAGAATTATAAGTTGTGCAAAAATTAAAGTGTAATAAAAACTATTAATTGCAATTCATTCGTTGTCGATTTTTGATAACTTCTTCTCAGAAATATTAGCTGTATAATATACATATAATATATATACTTTATTACTTAACTTTAAATATCGTTCTTATAATTTTTTGTAACCAGTTTTCTCTCACCATCCTTTCATCTTCTTTGCAAAGAGATGAAGTATATAGGTAAGAAAAGTCATTCTCAAGAGAGTGACGCCGGGTGACGCATAATGTATTCAAGTTCGAATTTAAAAAACTCAGATGCTCGGTCACGTATTCCGTCCGCAGAAAGTTGAACGATAAATATTTGTAGCAAGATGTATGATAAATATATACGGTCTTAGTGTCTAGTTCACGTTAACATATATATAAATGCTATCCAAAAACTTTTGTTTAATTCCATAATTATACTTTATATCGAAAAAAATATGAAAATCAATTTCTTTATTTGTATTAAATTCTATTAAGCAAGGTATCAAAATAGTCATTTAAATTAAAGAAAAATATAATACATTTATACATGGCGTACTAATTTTTAATTTTTCATAAAGTGTGTAATACATACATTTAATTTTAATACTTTTGAAAAAACGATCAAATTTGAAATATTCTAAAAATTTCTTATTTGTTATTCTATTAAATGAAAATACTTTAATAAAAAATAATGAATAAATTCACATATGATGTAAAATTTGTTATCAAAACATTCCATATTTAGTATGTTATGAAGAGCAAAACGTTGCCAGACCGATGCAAGAAATAGATTACCATTGCAGTGTCATACGGTGAATTCGTAATGTATTAGTATTACGCAATACGTAAAGCAATGCATGTCAAATAAGATATATCCTTTTGCAGTACGACATCATAAGCTCATATCGAATACGTCAACAGAGAATCAATATTTTGTTTCCTCAAAGAAGAAGCTTTGCAATGATGAAAAAACAAAATTTGTTGAAAAACTGTTTGACACGTTATGCTAGTGAAAATTTGTGTAAGATTCCTGAGTCAGAATAATAGGTTTTAAAAAAAATGTATGTATGTGTGTGTATATATGTATGTAATTAAATTTCGTCTCCACCATAAATCTTGAACGGATCATGTAATGAGCTGAAAATTTACATGCATCTTGGGTACGTCCTAACTTGGAACTGATTGAATTATTGAGTTAAATAGATCATTTTAATGTATTCTTTGGATAAAATAACAATTTTGCGTAAATGTTTTTTTTTTCGAAAATAATAGTTTTCTTTAATTTTTGCTAAAGGTATGCAAAACGTACATCGATAATCTTAAAGTACATTTGATTTCCTTCTAAATTATGTATTTTATAACTACTTACGAGTTATTTTTGACTTAAAACTGCAGATTTGAAAAAAATGCAAATAATATAAATAAATAT
Source organism: Torymus auratus (assembly GCA_900474315.1). NCBI lineage: Eukaryota > Metazoa > Arthropoda > Insecta > Hymenoptera > Torymidae > Torymus > Torymus auratus. The sequence goes on along the minus strand of UXGD01003494.1, from coordinate 15,854 downwards.
TCTTGAGATGCTCTTAATTCTTTCTCTATTAATGTCTTTTAAGTTTATTTTAAACGTCGAAAGCTTGTATTTTTTCAGAAGTAATTATTTACATTCATTTATGCTAAAGATATGCAAAATATAGACCGATATTTATAAAATACATTTGTTTAAAACTGCTCGAATGATCGTTGACTTAAAAATACAAATATGAAAAAGTGACTACTTTTTCTAAAAATCACTAATTTTATGAATAACGTTTTCGGTATTTCACCTCAAAGGTGCATATAATATAAACTGTAACGTTGCGTTTCTTTTTACTCAAGCGCTTGAATTTTTGGTATCTGTGTGATTTGCAAAGAATGTGTGAGTGTCGTGCGCACACTGTATTCGGTGCTGGTGCGCATGCCCGCGCTTGCGAGGGAAAGTCGCACCGCTGCGCTAGTCAGTAGTGCTCCAGCGCTAGGTGCGAACAGAGCAGCCCTGATTCCAAGGTTCAGGTACCATAGCCATTGTCGAGAACCACCCGGTCGAGTCCGACACGAGAGGAAGAGCTAAGCGGAGCTCTGCTGCAACGGGGCACCAACAGCCGCCCCGAATATACGACATAGTTCTCAGATGGTAACCATGTGCATCGAGATTGACAAGTAAGTTGCATAATAGTTGGGAGCGGGTAAAGAAGTGACTGCGTATGAGCGAAAAACAACCCGACAAGAGCATTGTTAGTTGTCCGAATTTTAAGCGTGCGTGAATAACGGTTTTTGCGAACATACATTCAAGTAAATATACCTTTCTATTATGTTGTCGGTTAGTTATATAACAAATATATATTGCATGTTCTTGCATGGAGAGAAAGAAATCAGTAAAAATTACTAACTGCCAAGTAACCCGGAATCAGACCTGAAAATCCAAAAGTTTTTACCAACATTTTTGGCATTTTTTACTAAAAGTTTTGTAAATTTTACAAAAAGTGGCCAAAAACACTAAGTGGACTTCCAACAAGTGAACATTGTCGCTTGTAAACTAATCGTTGAGTATGAAAACTTACTATAATGAGGAATCTAATAACAATAAATTGTAAACAATGCTGTGATTTTTTTCCGCTTGCCAGTTTATGAAACTAATAGTTTAATTATCTAAAATAAAACCAAAAGGATTTAAATTATTATAACTATTTTACATCATCACAAATGCTTCAAAACAAACTAAATTATGCATTAAAACTGAATGTGCTGTTTTACACCAATCCTTGTGGAACAATGAAAATAGAACTCAATTACATGCACAGCTAAGGCGCGATGAGACATAAAATTCATCACGCTAGCTGCATTCCCTTAGCACAAAAGTAAATGCTACGAGCTGTTTCGCACTGTGCGATCCTTTCAATGGTGGTTGCATTCTCTTACGATTGTCTTTTTCCCTTTTCCCTCTACCTCCAACGGTGTTCGCGCCGCGTTATTATCAGCTCTTCGTCGGCACGGAAAAGGGTATAGAGAAGAGAAGCGCATTAAAGCAACTACCCAAAGTACCTTATAGCAAACGAGAAAATTTTATTTCAGAGTGCTCGGCTAACTTTTTGTTGAAATTTTATTGGTTCGCCAGCGTATTTCTTGGGCTCTTGTAATCGCTTTTGCAAGACGTTTAAATTTCTATATTTTTACTTGACTTTTCCTTAATAGTATCTTCTACATGCTAACTAAAATGTTAACTAAATTTAAGGGTAGAGACCGCACTTGATAATGACCAAAAAATCATTTTTTTTAACTCTTAAGTTTAAGAAAAAATCATATCCACACATAAACTTGATAATATAATATTTTCTTTCATATTTTTTGAAAATTGTATTTCTTAATTTTTTTGTTCATTTTACATCATTTTTTGCATAATTTTTTAATTCAAATTTAAAGACGCTTATCGCTAATTTGTTGAAATCGTTTTATATTTTTACGAGTAATACTCTACTTCCCTGCGTTTCTGATCGCATATTCTTGTGTATAAATGAATATTCGTTAATTGCTAAAATACTGTTAGTTAATAGAGACAGGTCCGACAGTGGGTAGGGCTCACATCACCTACAGCGACTCGTATTTTCTAAAGTAATCTAGTATGGAAGTGTATACTTTTTATGAGTCTGTATTATAGTTTTATGTGTATAATAACGCTTATTTTATTATTCTAACCCTAGTATTTTAATATACTATTTTCGAGGACAGGATGCCCTAAAGATAACGATTCCTTTACCATAATATATTTTTCCTAAGTGCATTCATTAAAAAAGAAGTTGAGCAAAATTTTCTAAAATATATTAATGCTTATTTCAAATTGATGCTTACATGTACCCAGAAACGGGCGACTTTTAAAATTAATTAGTACAATTATCCTGCGGCTATACTCAAAATGTAGGTTATGTTATAAAATAATTCCCACTCAAGCATTTTTCAGAGGAATAAAAAAAAAGATGTTTAATTTTATATCTTTTAGTATTAGGCCAAACTAATAGCAATAGAAATATTTAAAATTTATTATTTGATTAACTGATATTAGTTATTTGCTAATTTATAGGTAGTTTTTATTCCAAACCAATTATTTTATCCATATGTGGTTATATCTCTATCGAAGCTTTTTTCTAAGATAGCAACTGTGAATGTGAGTAAGAAGGGCTTCTAAGGGCTTTTAATTCTGTATGAAAATATAACCCTTACATGAAATACAAGACTCTTGTACTTAGCTCCCAACTGCTAAGATCGGATGACAAAGTTTCATTTAAAAATAAAAAATTACTTCTAGTTTCTTTATTAAGTTTTAATTATCATATGAGCTGCATAATACTAATGTTGCAATTTTTTAAATTTCTTAGAAACAATTATCAATATAATCAAATCAATTTATTAATTATTTTTAATCCGTATATATTTTCCTCAACCCATTGCAAACTATTTAAGAGTTTATTCTCTATCCAGAGACAATTCACTCAGTTGACAATGCAATTTCAGTCTACCATAATCTGCCTTCAAAATCTCACACGAAAAACTTTGAAAAGCCAAGTTTCACAAGGTTCACTCGAATATCAATTTTCTCTGAGGTGTGACAAACGCAACATTTGCTCGTGGCAATGGGACGATCGGATTCGATTGAAACTAGCTCCTTTTTCTCTCTTTTCTTCCTCTTCTCCCCCTTTATTCTCTACAGGTCTCCGAGGCTTCTTGACTTTCTTCGCGCGGCTTTCCATTGTTTCCCTTCCTGCCACGTCGAGTGGCAAACGAGGGCCCTGTGAAAAGCGTCGCGCAGGCTGCTGCCGCGAGCGATTCTTGCCCTTGCCATTTTTCTTCTCCGCGGTTGCGCTCTCTCAAGATGGCTACTGGCCTGATTCCGGAGCAGTTTAGCGCCTAAAAGTAGAAACCCTTGAGCATGAAGGCGCACATGGGCAATTGAAGCTTGTTAGAGGGAGGGCGGGGCCGTTACACGAATTATTGAGTCGACGCTTTCGGGGCCGTCTGGCGAAAATAAGCTCGATTTGCTTTTTTAAAAAGCTTTCGACTTCAGGCTCACGAGTGGCATTGCTCAGAGAGGCAAATGTTCTGCAGACTCTCAAGGATATTGATTACACAATTTTAACCAAATTCCTGGAAATAACTGAAACTCTCTTTCGCATGAGGATTTTTGAAAACAGAATAAAATGATTTTTATATATTGAAGACGACATATTTTTGATAACATATTCACAACCCTCTTATTTGAAAGGTTTAAAAATTGATTAAAGTAAATTGTCCAGTGGTTTATATACTCATTAATTTTACTAGTAAGATAAGTAATCTGGACGTAATAGTAATGATCTTTCCGGAAATGCACAGTAGATGCACAAACTCATTTCAACTTTTTCATACTTATGGAAAACCAATAGTTTTTACTGCATCGATGATTATCTCGAAATGTAGCTTACTTCACGTTATTTGTTTATACACTCATATGAGGTTAAAGCTTAAATAGGACACATAGGACTACGTGCGCACAAAAATCCGCTAGTATAGATAAAATATTCAAACATCATTTCCATGATTTTATTCCCCTCAATAGATGAATTTTGACGATTGAGTCCTCGTTTCCCTTTCCAATCGGATATTTTTAACACAGAGGATGCTGAATGGCATTCGTGATGAGGGAGTGACAAAGGCCGACCAACCGCTGAAAATTTCCATATGTTTGGTTTTAAAAGCATCGTTAAGCACGTGTGAGCATGTGCTTACTATTTTCAATGTGCCTTTTGCGAGTACATTCGATTCTTCGCATTGACCAAGATTCATGTTTTCCCGGTCTCTTTTTGTACCAACGAGAATTTTCACGCTTTACTTGTATTTGGTGATCACATGATTCATTTTCGATTTTATTATTTCATTGCTGACGATTGAATATTATCTGCAGACAATTTTCAGATATGAAATAACTTAATAATCTTTGAAATTACTAAAATATGAGACTTATTTATTTTTTATTAATCCATGATTTTAATTATTATGATTTCTTTATTAAATAATCACATATTAAATAAGGGTCTCAATGTTCCTAATAGTTCTACGAATTTGTAATTGCTGAATTAATAATCTTAATGGTTCATTTGATTATACATTAATTATTTCATTATAAAATACATGAAAATCTACGTTTTCTAAATTGTATTATTTATATGTATAACTAAAAGCTTTGGCTGAAAATAGCATCGATCTTAAGAAATGAAACATGGAATAGGTTGCATTGATAGAATGCAGATCATGCATAATAAGGTCGGCATGACGCAAGAAGCGCGCGCGGGGAAATCTGCAACAATGTATGTGTAGGTACTCGTTAACACACGCAAATATGAATAGGTATACAGCGCGTACATTATGATGATTGTTATTCTATTTATGCGAAGATTGTAACTTATGCACATTTACGAAAATGAAGGAGACATAATATCGTTTACTGAACAGTGCTGTCTGTTTCCATTTACTAATCCAGTATTTCATTCTGATTTTCAAAACATAATTTACGTTTAGATTTATAATTTTATCGTTTACTTTGATACAATTATTTTATAAAATCATTTTTAATATTTTTTAATTTTTTTATTGTACTGTAGACACAATTAGTATAAAAGGCAATTTTGATGGAAAATTCCTAAAAATTTTGGAATTTAAACCAATGAACTTTATATTATGATTTATTGCAGTTTAAGAGATATTATGTCCAAAAAGCATATTAAGTTGTTCACATAAAAAATGAAACTCAAAATGAAATTCTTATAAAAGCATTTTTCACTTATCAAATTTTGTGAAAACAGTCTTTTTCGTCGATGTTTACGTCAGAACAAATCGTTTGATAGATGACAACGTTCCGACAGGATGGATTTGAAAAGGTTGACAATAAGTCACTGAAATGTAGTCATTTCATAAATGGGCTATTTCGATATACTATTCGATCGATAAAAAGTCTGAACTCAGAATGAATATAAATGAAATGAAATTCAATACTTAGATTTTAATTTAGTATTTTTTTTAATAAACTGACCTATGCAAAATGAAATGTTATTATTTTATATTGAAAAGTGGGGCACACCGTAAACATCAATGCAAAATAATTCTAATATCGTAAAAATGTTTTATTCATAAAAATTTATCGTACCAATAAAATTTAGAATTTTATTATTCACATGCTGTGTTATAAAACAATATTTACAAAAATAAAAACTCTTTTTAAAAGTACTCAGATATGGAAAATAAATAACATCAAATAAACAATCTTACATCAAATATAAACTAAGGAACTTCGATGAAGGCTTTCGCTAAGGTAGTTCTCTAACATATGAAGAAGTGGGCTTCGAAAGTAACAAAATTCTAGCGTGTTGTTTCAAATCTAACATAAAAAATTTTTCTGTTTTTTTAAATATAGGTTGCCAACCTATTTGTTGAGAAGAAAATTATTGAAATTAATCATTTTTACACGGCAGTTAATAGGAATCATATCTATTGTGATAGAAAGTAATAAAGTTTGTTTCTTAAAAGGTGGGCTTTCAAAAATAAAAAATTATGATATTAAAGATTAAATTCGTCGTTTTTCCGGGAAGCCACAAATATAAGTTCCTAAATAATTTTTTCACACATGATTTGACTAATTGAAATGTTAAATAATTATTATTGTTTCGTGATCACTGCATTGACTCACGAATCCTTAGAGAACTATTATAGCTTAAGTATAAAAAAATCTCCACAATAGAAACGTTTGATCCCATACGAAAAAAAAACAGACGACTAGACGCATCAAGTGGCCGACAATTTATGACTAAATAGACCCTTTTTTGTAACGTTTCTGTGTCTGGCACACAGTCCACTCATACGATCCAAACATTTTCCTCGAAACAAAGACTTCACTGACAAACGCATTGGTATGCCATGTTTATCGTTAATATTTTGATAGTTGTTACTATTGTCACTTTTTGTACATCTATTTATTAACCATTCGAATTATAAAGAAACACTAAATTGCGGTTGTTAATCCTATTCGTGCAACATCAAGTGGCTTGTAGTGTTGGAATTTGTTGATGCGTGGCGGGGGAGATGAAGAAAAGTGTTTTTTTCACGAGACTCACGTTTTTTATGTTAAATAATTTATAATTATATTTAGATCTTCCTTTTTCGAAATTATAAAAATTCTGGGTATATAGGTTAAATTAAGAAAATTAATCCCTTAATTGGTAATGGATCACACATGTACATGTTGAAATAACTTTGACAATTTTTGTACACTGACATCCTGGTATGTGCTGCCAGTTTCGGCACGAAAACTGAAAATAGTCGGGCCAGTTAGGAGGGTAACAATTTGTGTTCATATTGAGAATCAATGCACTCATATAAGTATACTTATATTAAAAAATACTCGTGGATTATGAATATTATAATGAAGTTTGATAACAACTACTCGAGATTGGATAAGGAAGAATACGATTCTCCAAATTTCAGGAGAGCCCAGAAGATAGATTGAAAATCATCGGATGTAAATTTGCGAAGTGTACAAAAGGGCTTAAGAAGTTTTGAAGTATAGACAAACAAACTTTGGGGTTAACAAGATGGGAAGGGCTCTCACCTTTGGATCACAAATTTGGTTCAATTTTTGGTATGCGTTTAAATACGAAAAAGTGAAGAAAACCATGAAAGTTTTTTTACTGCTACCGTGAAATACATCGATCATTTTTAATTAAAAAAAACTAACTAAAATTGTATATAAATAACGGTAAATATGGACCAGAATGTATACCTTTTATCGTAACATGTCTGCGCGTGTTTAGAAAGGGTTATGAAAAATTCCTTTACAATTACAATTTTTACATATTAACAAAAATTTTAGAGACTAATTTTAAATACTTTTCGATACGATCTTTCAAAATGTTTCCTACAATTTTCACGTATTTTAACTTAATAATAGAAAATTTTCAATATAAATACGAAACATTATCAAAAACTTCCAGCCCCGCTTCCCGGGTTCCACACCCTCCAAATTATAAGCCTACTACTACGAGTTATACACTTGATACACAAACTTTGCCAAAACACACGGGGAGCAAACGCATGAAAAATGAGCCCGACAATCTCTCGCCCTAACGACCTCCTAAAAATCAATTTTCCACCCTAACGAGTAGCCCTCGGCTGCCTTGCGCGACCTTGCCCGAACTTTCCTCCCCGTTAACGCGCGGCTGTTCGTTCGCGCGCAAAGAAAATTCACCCCCCTACCCCACTCCCTCCCCCGCGGAACGTGTGTGCGCGCGCGCGCGTGAAAACAAACGCTCTGCTCATGCTGTTCCGCAGCTGATTCGTGCCACGCGCATGCGCCTGCACATCATGCACCCCGTGTATATATGCAGGTCTGCATCGCTGTTAAGAGTGAGAGAGGACTTTCCCTCTCGCTCTATGCACGTGCCGCAAAAGCGCGCGCGCACACGCCGATGGTTCGCTTTCTCCCTCTCCCAGTACAAAGGTCTACATCGCGCCTTGTCGTACCAACACGGCCGAGATTGTCGCTCTTCAAGATATTCGTTTGTCCATAAACACTACAAAATAGACGCCTATAGAGAGGGAGGTAGAGAGGGAAAAGAGGAACAGAAAGAGAGAGAGGGCACGAGTGTGTAAATATAAAACGAAGAGTGCGGGTGAGGGAAAGAGATCGAGCGAGAGAGGGAAGAAAGAGAGGGAGAGCGAGCGAGAGAGAGAGAGAGTACATACAGAGAGAGATAGGAGGCGAGACATGCGCCCTCGCAACTGGGTCAGCGAGCGCGCGAGCGGAGTGCATAGCGAAAATCCATCCTGCCAACCTAGTCCGACGAGATAGGTCGTCAAGAGAGAAAGTGCAAGGACCAAGTCCGTCGTCGTCGTCGTCGTCGTCGTCGTTGCTGCCGCCGCCGACGCCGCTGCTACTGCCGCATCAACTCGTCCGTTTCTACATCACAGCGCTGAAGGATGGGCTGGACGTCGCTTCGCGTGCGCGTTGTCAGTATGATAGCCACCCCGAAACACCAATCACCTATCCATACATGCATATATACGTAGACACCTGCGTAGCGTCATTGCATGCGTTATCAGTTCTGTGTGCCGTGCGAGAGTTTCGAAGGATTATTATTCACGTGATGCGGGTGCGGGGGAATTGAGGTTAGGCCGACGCTTGCGCGCGCGCTCGCTCCCTCGCCCCCGCTGCTGGAGAACGAAACGGTATCCGCAGGAGCCGCTATAGTGGTTCGACAGTTCCTCGGGATATGGTGTGCCGAGGTTGGATGGCCATTGATTTATCGAGTGGCGCTTGTTGGGCATAACGTGTCACTGCTGCAGAGCTGCTTTGGAAACTTTGCCGTGGCTTATATTCATGGGGTTATTCGACTGTGCCAGTGTGTATTATACGATAATCTCGCGCGTACAGCTGCTGCTGCAGTAGTTTTCGATGGGATGATTTAGTGGGTCACGAGGAAATTCCCGAGATGACAGCGTGATTTATGCAAGTAGCTTGATCGGGGTCTTGAAGCGCGCGTGCGGGAGATGGTTTATTTATCAGGGAAGAGAGCGGGATGCAGTGATTGCGACGAGAAACATCGACAGCTGGGTCTGAGCTGCGTGCAGTATCTTTTATATACGAATGGGGGTACAAAAGTGGAGCGCGCATTGCATCACGCGATGTAAACTGCATCCTTTATTCGGGTTTTCGAGAATTGTTCGTACTTTTTTTCAAAGTGTATCATGTTAATTTTCAGTTATATTTATAGATATATAATGTGATTTTCAGTTAAAAGGCAGAGCGCGAAAAATATAAATATGCTCTTGGTCAAATTAGCATAATCTGAATTTCAAAGCGAAAAAGGATAATCCGCGATTTAAATCTCTTTGAAGGGAAAAATTCAGTTACGCAACGAAGATAATTTATTCATGGGTATGAAAAAAAATCGCTGAGCCGGATAACAAATCTTCGTCAAAATTTTTCGTTTTTTATGCAAATTAAAGAGGGGGACTTATTGACTCTACAATTCTCGGTATAGTTTAGTTCAAAATAAATACTACACGGCATGAGGGTTCGTCAAAATGGAATATTAATTTTATTTTATAAAAAGTTCACTAAAACTCAACCATCTAAAAATTTTAATAGCAATAACACATAGAACTAGGCTGTTCATTTTGAAGAAATAAAAAAAAAACAACTATAAAAGTAAAAGGTTGAAGATAATATTTTTTTACAATATTTTAATTAATAATAAAAAATGTACTAATATAACAATAAAATGCGTTTTAGTATATTGAATTTAACGTACTTGAACTTAACGCTAGCTATTATTTCCGTTTGATTGGATATTTACGTTCGCATTATTTTACTATCAGTTTATTATCGGCCTTAATCATCAAGCCTTTATATCGCAGACTTAAAGTCCTAACCATTGAACTATTAATAACCGCGCACAAGCAAAATCAATCTGATAACAGCAGCACCTTTAGTATTATTATTCGTCGTACACTTGGTTTTAATCACATTAGCCATATGAATTAAAGATTCGCTTGTTTACGTTACTAGAAGTGTCAATGCGCGCCATACTTATCGTGAGCCAATCCAATTTTACATGTCCATTTCAAATCGACCAATCACAATCATTAGAGGTGACAAGCTCAAGTCCATCTTTTTTTTGTATAGGATGCAAACATCCAAATCAAGTCTCACCAATTCTCAGAATAAATTTAATCCCTCAAATAGTATAATCGGGATAAATTAGACTCTAATCCTCGAGCTAATTAAATGAATCGATTGGCTGCCATCATTTTAATGAAATAACTAACCACAGTGAGAGAGAGAAAGAGAGAGACCGCATCTATCGTAATTTGGCGCCGGCGTGGGCGCTAGAACCACTCCGTGCACGCTCCTATGCGCTATTCCCATTATCGTCATTAAACGAGATCTGATGTACATGCTGGCTACCGCGTTTGCATTATCCTCGAACATATTCTCAATTAAGTAATGACGGTGCATCGTGACGCTGGCGCCCTCAAAGAGTGGACGAGATTTCGATGCGCAGGCACGGTTAAATTAACTTTACGCTTTGACGTTCGTGTAAAAGAATTTTGATTAAATTGCCAACGTTTTTTTCTACATTTGTTTTGTAGGTAGTTTGTTGAAGTTATATAAAGTTTCTTTGTCAGGAAGGTTATCATATACTATGATTGCACTTTTCACTAGAGAATAGGAGACTATTCATTATTTGAACGAAAAAGATATCCTATGGCTGCTTGTAATATCAAGTTCACAAAAGTCGCCATTGAAACCATAAATTTAGGCGAGTTTTTAAAAGTTTTGATGAATATTCCAAAGCTTTTAGGAATCGCGGATCATTGTTATAATAATAAATCATTTTTATTTGACTAAGACAGCGTTTATATCTTATTTATAAGATGGGGCTATAAAAAATGTAATATATGAACGCAATAAGAGACAGTCATTTTTCACTTCTAATGGAACATAAAATATTAAAGCTAAATTAAAAAAATTTAGAATAGAAGACTTGAAGTTTGCATTGTTACAAATAAATATTTAGAAACTAATTAAGTAAAAATCGCAGTGCCGGTAAGGCAGGAATCATATGTGTACCCTGATCTGTATATAAAAAGAACTTGAACTTCGCGCTATTCCAAATGAATGATGTTTAGAAATTAATTGATTAAATAATGAAATTATATTGGTTGTATGATTCCACATCCTTCTAATAAAATAAGAGAAAGGAATGGCCTTGGTTTCTATTATATAGTATTATAATAGCAGTATAATCCATTCGATACTTTCCTTTAATTATAAAACGGCACATTTTAATATTCATTACTTAACCTCCTATATTACACAATCGTTTATGTTATAGCCAGGCGACATCGGTACCGCTAATGGTTTCCAGGATCCATATTCCGATTTTGTAAATGTTATGTTTGAATATTATTCATCTAATGAGATTCAGTAAGCTTTGTTTTACGAAATAATGAAATTTGTTTACGTTAAAGCCACCGTTATCCAATTCCATGGACACAGTTCATGTCAAAGCTACAGAATTCCAATAAAATCGATGGCAATATAGGAAGTTATTGCATTGTTTTTCGCACACAACACCTCTCTTTGTACCTGGAGAACAATGAAGATTCAATTTATCTTCTCAGAAAAAAAAGTTAGAAAGTCTATTTTTGTTTGATAATGCTTTAAAAATATGTAACCTCATTCCTTTATTACCCAGATACCAAGAGAAACAATTTAAATACTAAAAATTCTTATTTACAATAATGAAAGGAATGTAAAATGCTATAAAAATAGAAAGATAATAAAAATATTCTGCAGTTATATTTTTAAATAATTAGATTAAGTACCATTAATTCAAAAATAAACCGAAGATCTTTTTCAAGCCACAAAAAATTATAGTATGTCCGCTATACGATTTAGAAAAACGTAAATACTTATATCGTATTTTCCACTTTTAGTATTTCAATTACTATAAATAAAGCCCTTAAATATATTTATATGCAACATCAGGGTATACTTATAACTATGATGCAGCTAATTGACTTAATTTAACACGTGGATATAGGCAGACAAAAATACATATATTTGCATTACTATGCATTTATGAAACTAAATATGACTTAAATATTTAAAGCGTAACAAATTCGCATTAAGTGATCGGTTAGTTTCATATTCAATCAATTATAATACAGATTCATATTTAACTATACTAACGAATCGTATAAATATAATAATATGTCAGTTATTAATTCCGGAATTTGAAAATTTTCTTTTCAAATTAATGCTGAGTGTACTATTCATTCATGCTTACAGTTGATTATTTCAGCGGGGATTACATTCGAATTTGTATTTATAGTAGAAGGTTAGCGTGTGAGAACTGACAATGCATTAATTAGTAGATCCTAAAATAGCGGAGCTCTCATCCATAAAGTGTACCAAAAATAAAAAAGTTCCATCGTCAATACTTCAACCCAACCGATGCACTTGCCAACCAATTAATTTATTCTTCAAGATATTTTTACGTAGTCCTTATAAATATACACTTAAAATAATATAATACACGACAAGAAAAAAGACACGTTTCAGAAGTCCGAATGTACGTGACCTCACAGTGGTCAGTAGCGAGAGTCAGATACACACGCGACGTGACTAGTGGTCGGAATCAATATCGGGTCGGCCGAAGTGTCATAAAAGTTGTCGTGGAATTAAAGTGTTGGGGACTGCTACCTAGCAAAGTATCGTCCAATTATACGTTTCTATAATCGGCCCGTGTACACTCAACGACTCTCCAATTAGCAAAGGTGGCATAGGACTCCACGGCATCACGTCAATTCTCCCTTTTCGTTTGCTTCCGGGTGTCTCTTTCGCGTATGAGCTTTGATTCCTATCGGCATATTTCTTTGAAATTCACATGCTTATCTCACTTACAAATGCTTGACAAATAATAATTACCATTACTATTATTATGGGAAAGTAATTATTGGACGAAAAGCAATAAGCAACAGTGTCTTTCATTATTAAAAAATTTTAGTTTAATTCAACTGCATAAATAAATAAACATTCTTTTTCGTCATTTTCACTGACCCATCATACAAATCAAATAAATGATTATAATGGCCTTTAATTGGCATACTGTATTTAAAAAATGTCTGGTTACTATTTCATAATCAACAGTTTTTCTAAAGAAAAAACAAAATCTTCTATAACGTTTGTTTAAGCTTATTTTCCCTTCTTTAAAAAATGATGGCCGGATGTTGTGAAGCATTTAAAGATTGATTTGATTGGTCTGTAAGAAATAGGCGTGAAGATTCGGCACTTCCGCTATATTTGAAATTTATGAAATTGAATGTTTATTCTAAAACCATTTAAAACTAAAATAATTAAATGAAAATATAACGAAAAGATTAATTTTTTGTTTTGAAAAGTTATCCGATTATCCAATCATGTAAACTAATTAAAAAATGAAATCGTAGTAAAAAATTATACTCATAACCTCAAAAACAAAATGGTACGCGCGCGGCGCTTTTGATTTTGCTAGTATATTAAAAATTTTTCTTACTCATGTGCTAATAATAAGCGAAAATATTTTGGGTCTGAAGTTTGTATTGGTGGAGTGCAACGAAACAAAAACAAATGATTTTACTTTAAGTTGATACTATAATAAATATTAATCTTGCGCGTAGATTTGGTGTTTTATAATATAAAATAACTTTAAAACAAAGGTTTATATAAAATTTTCTATTATTTAATAATAACGTGACTGATTAAACGTAAAAAATTATTTCGTAGCATTCCCATGATGGAAACTTCAGATACATAAAATATTATTCCGAGTATGATGAGGTGATTGACAACAGACTCTTCAACTAATCAGTAACGTCTTGTTTTTTAAGGTGTAAATAACTACCCAATAAACGTTCAAGAAATAATCGATTCGATGAAGGTCTTACAAAAGCAGAAATAACCTTTATAAATTTACCAAAAATATAATAAATTATAAAGATTAAAAAAAAAACAAATTTTTCTCGATACAAAATTCGAACTGATAATCTGTCTCGATGAACTTGCTCGCTATCCAGTGAGCTGGATAATATCCAGCTGGATAATCCAGTTCTGTTAATGTCAAAGAGTTTAAATGAAAGTTAAATTTTAAATCTCCTTCAGGAATCCTGTTAAGGGAGCTAGACACCTTTTTTCTGAAATAAAAAAGTCATATTTTAATACATAAATGTAAACTAATAATTATTTTTTACTTTTTACACATAAAAGGGGTATATTTACCTCACCTTAGACCTTGGCCTGGGTCCTTTATATGGCCCAGAACGATAGTTATCGATGAAACAAGTTTTTTCATTGTCCGTAAGCTTTCAAATTTTTCTGCGGATGGATTGACTCCAGATTTGAACTAAATTACTTCGGAATAGTATAATTCTCTGATGAATGTAGGGATTTAGGATTAAATGTCAGAAAAAAATATTTACAACAGAAAATTTTTTTAAAATTTAAAAATGTAATTTAATAAAATTTACAAAATTTTATTTTCTCATCGAATCAAAAATCCCTACATTCATCAGAGAATTATACTATTCAGGGGTAATTGGATTCAAATCTGGAGTCAATCCATACGGACAGTGAAAAGACTGGTTTTATCGATAACTATGGTACTGGACCATATGAAGGGCCCAGACTAAGGTCTAAGGTGAGGTCAATATACTCCCTTTTATGTGTAAAAAGTGGGAAATAATTAGTTTACATTTATGTATTAAAATATTGCTTTTTATTTCAGAAAAAAGGTGTCTAGCCCCCTTAAACTTTTTTAACTTGCTAAAGATACTAGGTTTGTATAGATTTGATCTGCTCTGCTTCTCATCAACATTAAAGTTTATTTGGTTCATTCAAATGTCATGTTTTAAGAAATTGTATGCATCATTGCATCTCTTTAAATTTCTGAAATTTTCAAAATTTTCTATGTAGGTATTTAAATATATTAAAAATTAACTTGAATTTCCTATACAAAAAAGAGATGGAGTTGAGATTGTCATCTCTAATGATTGTGATTGGTCTATTCGAAATGGACATGTAAATTTTGATTGGCTCACGATACGGCGCGCGAAGCGCGCAATGACACTACTAGTATTTGCTGAAAACAGGTTTATTTGAAATCATATATTTTCTTCTTATTCAAGAAAGAGCTAAGTAAATTAATTTTTTTGAATAGTTATAACTGTACAATCTTCAATCTGTTAACAGGATATGCTCTATTCTTACTAACTTTTCTGAATGAAGACGGAGCTCTTGTCTGTGATTTTTATTTCATAAATAAAGATGTCTATTTCCATCCTTTTAATCTGCTCCAAACTTAAATAAGGAAGTTAAGGCCTTCTTAGAATACCAAAACTTGTACAGCCATTTTTCTCTTATGAAGTATATATATAACTTTTAAGACCTTCTTCAAATTTTGCGCTGTATGACTTAAAGTAGTATTTTAGATTTTAGTCGCCCCTAATGAATCCCCTGCCAACAAATTTTTATATTTAAGGAAAACGCATTTCTCTGTACCACATAATTTCTCTATGCTTAAAATTGCCAACTTGACCTGTATTGTTAACTGCGGACCATCTGTCCGCGACAGTTTGCCCTTTTGCAATAATAAATACAGTAATTTACAAGTAGTTCATCCAACACATTTAGTGCATTCAGCATATTGATGCTTCTACTGTATCTGTGTATTTGGTACATCGTCACATTTTAGTATATTAAGCTACAAGGGCGTAAAAGTACTTTTTCGCACGAGTCATCCGCGACGAGTGTGTGAAAGGCAACTT
>UXGD01003493.1:0-20260 GCA_900474315.1 Torymus auratus | reverse complement strand
ATATCGTTAATTATTAAGAAATACAACTTTGGTACAAATAACATTAGAATTTTATAATTAGAAAAGCATACTTTTAACGTAAAAATTTTCTTTTCTCTGTGTAGTATAAGTTAGTAAACAAGTGAAAATTTAAAAAGGTCTTTTTCCTTTTCAGAATAACTAATGTAAGTACAAATGGCGTACATAGAGTGATTACGAAGGACATGCATTTTAATAATTTAAACATGATGTTTTAATTATATAACATGACGTTATTATACCTATACGAATGCAAGCGAATAAGCATCATACAAATTTCCAGTTTGCTAGATACTTATGAATGTCGTTCGTTTCATTATATAATAGAATTTTTCTCATAATTATGTTCGCTCCCATGCATATACTTCGATTTTAAGAATTTCATTATGTAATTTTCATTACTTGCATTCAATAATCAGCAATAATAATAGAAATTGACATTCAATATGATTTACTCCAGAATATATCTACCTAATTCTAAAATATTACAAATAAAACAATAAGAAACCGTCTTCACAATACATTTGTAGAGAAGAAATAATATTTTTAAATATATATAATGTAATATCACGAGGTAAGTACCACTATAGCTAAATTAAAATAAATATGTCTCACACTCCTACTTAAATATTTTCATCTTTAACTACTGCCGCATAGGTGCCTACTTTCCGAAAAAATCCGCACTAACCCAAATTTCCCTTCTCTCGCTCTCTCTCTTCTATAAGTATATTGCAAGATTGCAACGAAATATACGACCCATCTCGCCCCGGCGGGCCGACGGCGCCGCTCTATCTCTGATTCTCTGCTCTAGTTTTGCTCGGTGCGCGCGCATGGCGTGCCTAACTTCAGACCGGCTGCGCGCGCGCGACTCGGCTCAGTTCAATCGCGACACGTCGAGCGTACGGTCGGGAAAACAAAGTTTCCGTGTTCTTACACACGTATCTCACGTCGTTTATCTCTCTTCTCACCTGTGTGCCTGTGCATATATATAAGTGTTTGTTATTATTGTGCGCAAAAACAAGCGAGTTACTACATCTCGTCGAGGGAGAGCATCTACATCAACACATTTGCTCGGGCATCCAGAGGTAAAAACCTGCGGGCATCGTCGCCGACCAGCTTTAATCGTACAGTGTATTGTATATATATCTATCAGTGTCTGTGTGTGCGTGCCTACTCTTCGCATCTGCGCGCGTGTGTGCATATATCGATTGGCGCTATTTCCAGAAAGTACTCGCACGGGTGACGCATCGCTGCGCTCAAGCCTGCTATGTATATGCAAACACGCGCATCGCACATATGATCCGGTCGCGCAATCAGAGACACCGAATACCTTATACGATACGACGCCATGCGCCTATTGTCTATACCTATATCACGACGTTCACTGACGTGGGTTTAGCGCTTTTTTACGGGTGTACGTTTACTATGTATACACAAACATGGCGGCACGGCAGCTGTCACGCCCGACTCGCGAAATTTCCTCTTCTCTTTAGCAGCGGCGGCCCTGACACAGTTGTCGTCGCGTGAGATCCCCCCCTTCCCCTATCATGCTGGGAAATCCTTATTTCGAGGAACGTTATAGACACCTTTTGTAATATTCGTATATAGTATCTTATATGTGAAGTAAATAAGACGTCTGAAAGTCGGCGTCGGTGGCGGAACGTCGGAGGTTTGTTTATACTCGGCTTCCGGGAAGACTGTCGCGAGTTGTATGTGTAGGTATGCATCATCGCGATGTGTTTCATCAGCTCGTGCAAGCGAGAGGCCTATCCTTCTAATTGAATGCTGTGATGTGTACGTGCGCTGACCGCCGGTGTCATGTGTCATTATAGGTACGACGTGTCTGCTGTTTTCCGTTGCTCGCAAGAGCTTTTTCTCACGTGTGCATATATATATGTTAAGGTCCGAAAACACGCAGCGCTGCTGCTACTGCTCGTGTAACCTTGAGTGCGGTAATTGCAATTGCATATTGTTATCCGCAGCTGGCATATGCACGCGAGGCGAAACTCTCGGAGAGTTTTACAACAAATCCAATAACGAATTTTACATTCCGAGCGCCAATGGGTTCGAGGGAACGGGCGGAAGGTTGTAATAAATCGATTATAAATAAACCATTACGCACTCTGCGATGTAGCTCACATCGAGTGAATCCCTTTTCTCTCTAAGTAGTCTATATACGTGCGGACTGATATATGTAGAGTGAAGAAGCACCTGTGCGCGCGCTCGCGACAGATAGCAGAGACCCGCGAGCGAGTTCGTTGTACGAGCGGAGAGGCTATAAATATGCCCTGAAAACAAATAAGTATATAGAAATGCTCGGGTGTATAGGTGGGGAGGATTCGAAAACGAGGCGACCGCGTTGTTGATGTGAAAGTGGATTTTTCATTGATTACATCGCCGGGTTTAACACAGTTTTTTGTTATGATCGCGTATATAGGTAGATACGGTCTGACGGGTTTCGAGGTCTTGTTAAATTTTTGTAATTGATGTTAGTATAATATATAAAATGTGAGGATATAGATTGTATTATTAAATACACTTGGGACTTAATAAACGTAAAGTCTTGAGTACTTTAGGAGTACGCGTCAGCTCTTGTAATTACAGTAGTTCCCTTGAAATTTATGAACCTGGAGTATTTCAGATCTAGCAAATTATACTAATCTTGAAATTAATTGCTACAAAAACAAAATCCTAATCAATTGTTATTTGGTACCTATACTTTAACGTACGTTTCATTGAATTATCCCAACAATTATCGCAGATCAAACGTCTTTCGCAAGACAATGATAATAATCATAATAATTTCTGAAGTTCCTTTTGACGTATATTAACGCCAACTTCCTTTCGAAACAGTGACATAAGCATTTTATGACATTTTCAAAAGGATTCACCAATTAGTTTAATGTAGACCAATTTTTACATTAAATTCAACTGTACATAATGAAGTCATCCATGCCACACAGTACACGTTTCTTACTCTCAGCTCAGCATCAAAAACCGCTTTCCTTGCCAACAATAGATGCAAAAAATACATAACATGTATATAGGTATCTTTTTCCTTCGCAGAATAACGTTCAATATTTTCGTCCCTGTAATATACAAACCAGTATTTTCTCTTTTCGAATATTAAATTTCGAAACGTCCGGCAAAAATTGATTTCACATTTTACAAAAACAATGACTAATCATGTTTTCTTACATGTAAAGATTGATTTTCGCGTCAGACACTTTAATATTTCATAACAGCATCGATTTCTCTTAAACTACGCAAATGACTGCAACATCGATCGTCAAATGATGCAACCGTAATAGCGTTCAATTACACCTACGTCAAAACCATCCGCGCCATCTTTTGCTTTCTCAAAGAGAAAGCTTTTCTCTTTCTCTCTATGCTGAAAGAAAAACCTGCATCTGCATGAGTAGCCGAGTGGACTCGGAGCGTCTTATCACTGGGCAAATTACTCGGAACGATGTCGAGCTCTCGCGCAAGCGGTGACAGGTACTACCTACCTAGCTTTAAACTATGCGAAACTTACACATGTATGTAGGAGCGTTTACGTAATCCACGTTACAGAGGGAATGCGTACACGTACGAGACGCCGCTAATTGCTCGGTTTTTTACGGTATACGTAGGTATCAACATCACTGACGTAGTTATACGTATTACAACCTTTTTATAAGAGAGGAGCCGCTCGATACCTAACAGCGCACCGCGCGAGATTTCGAAGGACCAAATCGTATGACTAACGTTTTGGAAGAGGACGCTATTTTTAGGAGCTTGTGTGTGTGCGCTTTGCTTGCCGGTTGTGCGTGTGTTTGTGTTTTTGTGGTTTGACTGGATTCATTTGGTGCTTATGGATGGTGAATGGGTAAATTTTGCATTAGTTAGAAATTAGGAAATATTTTCACTAATGCTTGTATAAAACGAACTTGCACGCAATCATTTCCAGGGTTACCTTGTTCCAGGCTTTGATTAGATTTTTTCGTTTTTATCATATTCCATTTGATACACGAGGTTTATTGATTTTTAGATTTAGAAACATTTTCATTGTATGTGCCGAATATTATCGTATATTGCCTTGATTTTAATCTCGATATTGATGAAATTCACGGCAAGCTCCTTATAATCGAAAATTAATTGCCTAATGTATGTACCTTGGTGGACGTCACTGTGTTTTATCATTACTAATGTGGGTGTCCATAAACAGCATTGATGACGAAACTTCGAGCATTAACGAGGAAACAATGAGTCCTCTTTTTATATATTCCCACGCAAACTGTATTACACCTGCAAGTGCACGCTCACCTTCTTTTTCTGCAAGCCATCGGGGGATAACAACAACATGGGGAATTTTATTTACATTGAGCTCCGAACTATGCTTATTGATCCAAATGGCGAAACTTTATTACTCCTCCAGAGCGCGAAATTTCGAGAATTCGATCAATGAGCGGTTACGTGACAATGTGAAATTCGAGTCCAGAATCCAAAAGCCGCAGCCAAGACCGGAATTTAAAAAGTTATAAAAAAATCCCGCGTTTTCAATATTTATTATCATCGTTGTGACTTATACTGTTCCCGCATTTTCCTCGTAGCACGCCTATACGCGGAATATTCTCGCAGATAAGCGACGCGTCGCTGACTTGACTACTTACTTATCGCCCACACAACGAAAATGTATTCACCAACCTCTGTACGTATCTAATTACAAAAACAGGCGAGCCCTACTTACTTAGCGCACTGTAGGTATACAAAGAATGTTCGACGGAGCTATCAATTATGAAGCGCGAAAGTGCACCACTACGTCTTGTCGGTTGATTAGGCAAACATTTTTCACACGTATATACCGTATACGTATACCGTACGTACCGGATCGATCGGTCGATGGGGAGGTTTTTTTCTCTTCTCTTTTCTTATACTATAGAAAACAATTTACGTAATGTTCGTACAGGCATGCACGTGCTTATATAAATAGGAATATGAACGACTGCGTTTATTAAGCGATTGAATCCTGTGTGTCGCGTTGTTGGATATTTATAAGGTATATGGTAATGAGAATGTCTTGGTATAATAATGTATTTTAGCACGAAACGGCAGTAAATATCGAATGGTGTACGTCAGTGTAGTTTTGTTTTTTGGTTTTTTATAAAGATAATATATTGAACTAATACTGTAACAAAATTTATCATACAATCATTATTTATTGGTATTCACTAAATGTTGTACATTGCAGATTATCGTGATACCTTGTAGAAAAATTATAATCTAAATTATATTTACTTTGACAAAGACTACTTACTTCTTAGACAAAGTGTTAAGTATACAGGAATATTATTAAATGAACAGCACTAAAGAAAAATGGCTTTAATGCAGTATTTAGAATGAAACATTAATTTACAATAGCCACTAAAAAAATATTAGTAAAACACAACCAAACAAAAACAGGAAAAAATTTTGAGCAAGTTATGCCAAAGTACAGATTTATGCATCTGAATGTAAAGAAACAAAGCAATTACAGTCATGCAATATGCAACATGTATATGTGAAACCTTCAAATGGAAAATGGTATTTTATTGACATTTTAAATACTGGTATATGACTGTGATATTTGAAAAAACAATTTGTAAAAAATTGTTAACATTAACAAATACTTAAAAGAAAAATTTTATTTCAAAATTTAATTTTAGAAGAATGTTAATTACATATTAAAAATATCCAAAAGCATCATACTCATATTTTCGTTAAATTTTCCATCAAGGTTAAAATGAATTCTTATGTATGATTTTTTTTTATATAGTCATATGTATATTCCTATAAGACATCTATATGTGTGGATATGTTTGTAATAGAAAAATGACATATGTTGTTAAATAATTAGATAAATTAAGTTGCTAATCTTTTGATTTAACAAATTGATATGTAATATAAAGTAAATATATTTTTTTAATGTAGTCCAAAAGGTTGCATGTATAAATCAGCCTTCTTACCTAACTTCTTTCCTGTAAATGTATGACTATGTCTTATCATTAAGATAACACCTAATATATTTTTAGAAGTGATATCAACTTAAAAATCATGACTGTGAAATTGCTTTACATATTATTTTGAAAAACATGTGCAATAAATCTGCATAGCATACATTTAAATTTATTCTTAAATATTAATTGTGTGAAAAAAGTTCCTCATATAAATCATGGTGCTTTAATTTTTTCAATTTTTAGTGCCCTTTATTTTGTACAACAGGTACTTCAAACCATCATGCCTTCATATTATTTTAGAGTAGACTCACAGCAGCACTTGAGCGCTCAGACACTGCACAAATGCTAAAGCAAACTATAAAATCAATTTAGCAATTTTAACGTAGGGCTGGGCACTGTAAACATAATGTTTCATATCAATTTTCATTTAAAATATTTAATGGAAGCATGCATATAAAATATCACATGACATTTATTCTTCTCTGGATACTTTATAATGCAGTTGTTGTTCCGACTAATTGTTTTTGAAAGGAAAGTTTTGTGTAAATTAATTTGTTCTAAAATGTTACTTATATTGTGTAAAAATGTTGATCATAATTATTTTTATGATTCTTAAACAGTAAGATATCTAGTACATGTGGCTTTAAAAGTTGCTTTGTTCATTTGCACACATATTTTGTCTTAATTTCCAAAGCCCTTATATTATTTAAGGTGAAATTGCATTATTATTAATTATTACATTCTTAAAATTAAAAATACCTAACAATATTACATTCTAGTTAATTAACTTTATTTACTCAATGCATGTCTATTGCTAATCCTAACAAAAAATTCCATTTATGAATCAGTGTGATTCTGTTATGTATAAAGTTTGTCTGCTCAGCCCAACTTCTTCATATAGACAATTGTGATGAAGAATTTAACTAACTGTTATATTTATACGTGCAGAAGAGCGTACTTGTACTCCTGTGCTAATCTTAAGTTGTTTTTCAGCTAGGAAAAGATGTCAACTTGGCAGAACAATCCTGGTGGCGGTTTCTATCCTGGCCAACAAGGTTTCCATCTCAAATATTTCTACAATATTTGCACAAACATAACATAGACAAGTAGATTTAATGATAGCCATTTCAGAACATGTTAAAATAATTTCTTAGATATATCATTGCTAATCAGTACCTGCAATTCATTTTTAGTTCAACACTCCATTCAAAGTACTTTGTCTGAATCTAAAACTCTGTAACAAATCACTCAATTATCACATTTTTACAGGATATCCAGGAGGTGGTTACCCAGGAGGTGGTTATCCAGGAGGTGGTTATCCAGGAGGCGGTTATCCAGAAGGAGGCTATCCTCAACCCCAACCAGGTTTTCAACCCCCACCTTATTCAGGAGCTCCACCAGGTAGTTTTCCTTTACTATTTAGAAATTTTTTTACTGTTTTACTTACTGCTTTACTGTTTCGAAATTTCTAAAACTTTCAAATGAGTTTTTAAAAAACAATATTTTTCAATAAGTTGAGAGTAACGATAAATTTAAAAAATCAATAGCTTTGATTACAGTGAGATATTTAAGATATTTACACCACTGTTAATAATATAAAAATGTTTGCAGCTCCAGGCTTTGTCGCACCACCACCAGGTGTTCCTCCTTACGGTCACGTACCACCAGCAGCATCAGGCATGTACGGCACAAATTATGCTGAAGACCCCATGGCGGATGAAGTCAAGGGGTTCCAGTTCAATGACACGACAATAAGACAAGCATTCATCAGGTTGGTAGAAATTTTAATGAAAAAAATTAAATATTTCTTTCTCATTAGTTAGATCTTTTTCATTAAAATAAATATGTATCATAAAATTTAATGTTTTTTTTTTCTTTTTATAGGAAAGTTTATTCAATCCTGATGATACAATTATTAATTACTTTTGGACTTATCGCCATTTTCGCATTTAATCAAAAAGCAGGTGAATTTGCCAAAAACAATATAGCACTTATGTACGTATGTCTTGCTGTCACCTTTGTCCTGCTCATCTCCATGGCTTGCTGTACAAGTGTTCGTCGCAAGTCTCCGATGAACTTTATTTTCTTATTTATCTTTACCATTGCTGAGGGACTCCTGTTAGGCTTTGTATCAAGCATGTACAAAGAGAAACATGTAAGTATATAAAAGTAAAGTAGAACATAATATTTTAATGCAATTGAAATCATAATTATAATTTAGTGGATTTTTCAATCAATATTTTACTTTAATTGACTTTTACTTTTCAGGTATTGATGGCAGTAGGAATAACAGCCGTAATTTGCTTCGCCCTGACCATGTTTGCATTCCAAACGAAATACGATTTCACTGGCGCAGGAACTTATCTGTTCATCGCCGCCATTGTACTCATGCTCGCTGGTTTCCTCTCCATCTTCTTCTACAGTCAAATTTGGTCGATAATCTACGGTTCTTTTGGAGCTTTGCTATTTTCGTTCTATCTAGTGTACGACACGCAACTGATGCTTGGTGGCAAACACAAATATTCGTTGTCACCCGAAGAGTACATTTTTGCTGCCCTCAACCTCTACTTGGACATCATTAATATCTTTATTTACGTGTTGCACATTCTCGGAGCAGCCTCACGTGATTAAACGATTTTTTCAAGCGATAAAACGTGAAAAGGAAAAGAGTCATACCCAATAAAAGACAAGTGGAGCAGTTTATAAAGAGCGTCCCGACGATCATCTTTGTTGAAATAGAATTCATTGAAAGATTTTAGAGGCGCTTGTGGCTGAAAATCGTAATTTTTCGAAGGGTTTATATGATGAACATCTTCTACCCAACTTTTTGCAATTTCAACAAGTTTTTCGTTTTCACAGAAACGCGGTCAATACCAAATTTCAGCCTGTTTCATCTCGTTTTCACAGTTGTATGTGAAAACGTTAATCTTTAAATGTTTCATACATCATCCATTTGTGTCACACTTAGGTTAATCTTAAATTTATTCTTTACGTTCATTTTATTACTTTAATTTTTTTCGAAAAAATAAAAAAATAATGTTAATTTTCAAAGTATTTTTTTCTTTTTGATAATCGGTAAAAGAAACATTGCATAAAGATGGTCAAAAACTGTGAATTTTGATGTTATACTACGCTACCCCTTTGAAAATAATAAAATTGTTTTTGTTAAAAAATATTAATTTGTTTCACTTGATTTTTATACATGATAATACAATTCTTACCGTAACTTAAGGGGTAGTTAGTAGTAGATTCTATACCTTTCAATGATGTGATCAAATTTTTGGGCATCTACAATCAGTCTAGTTTGACTTTTGTAATTCATTTCAGATAAGCAATTCATAAAAATAACGGCAGCTTTGTGATGATCGTTTTTATGTGGCGATATCTATGTAATAAGTAAAGGAATAGAAAATAATTGTAAATTGAATATAAATACCGCCGCTATGTTTGTCGAACATTTGATTATTCGATATCAGTCGATTAATCAACAACAGTGTAGACAGTAGAAAGATTCTGAAAGTGAATTGCTGATAGCAAACTGAACTGATAATAATTCACAAATTATCTTAATATAATACAGATCATTTGTGTGCCTATAAAGAATAGTTGACACAAACGCTTAAATATTGCGTAACTACATGAATGGTCGCTTTTATCTATTATTCCAAAAAGAACTAGCTTTACGTACAACTCTTTCGTATTAAAAAGTAATAGAACAATTACTAATACTTGTATTATATCAAACGAATATTACCAGCGTGACTATTGCTCTTGATATGAAAAATAAAAAAAATGGTAATTCTTAGTGTTCCTATTGTTGTACATTTTTGTTTAATTTTTTTTTTCGTTTACTTCATAAATTAATATATAATGTTTCGTAATTACTATTGCAAAACATATAACAATATACCTTGTAATGTATTTATATAACACATGTAATTACAAGCATGTATAGTATTTTATTCACCTACATATTAATACTTATTGTATACATATTGTATATTCAACGATTTCAGACATATTTATATACTATATGTGACTATCAAATCTGTTTTGGCGTAAAAATATAATAAGTATTTATTTTTTTCATATTTGACACAGTTTAATAATTATTTTATTAAAGAAACAGAAACGAAAAATTTGTGTAGTTTTTTATCACCAGAAATGTTAGTTTAAGAATTTACGATTAAGTTGCAAGTAATAACGCATCTGTATTTGCGTTAAAAAATAAAATGTAATCATGAAATTTAAAAAAAATATTTTTAATTACTTTTAGTAGGTTGAGACAATAACAAAGTCAGGTATTATTTGTTACTTTGAAAGACATATTTATGTACCTTTTAAAGATTAATTATATTTGATCTACACTGAAAGGTGTTGTTTTTGTTATATAATTTTAGCAATTTGAATCATCTTTTGTAACAAAATTATATAGTATAAATACACAATAAATATACATTTTAAGATAACGAAAAGTTAATTAATGAAACGAAAAAATGGTGATACGATGAACCAGAATTTGAATAATAATAAATGAAACAACGGTAATTTCTGAAATTTTACTTTATTATGCACGTTGAAAAACAGGCGCGAGCGAAGGCTCAATTTTTTTAAAAATATTCATCAATCGATCCGTCCTTCCAGCGATGAAGGATCGCATTTCATCGATTGTTTTGAGGGATTGCAACAAGTCAATAAGTGATACAAATTACGAATAATAATCAATAATATAAAAAGGGCTTAAGCTTCACCTTTGTCGACAATTGACGTTGTTTGCATCAATGATTTTTTATTGCCTCGCGTCGCGTACTGTATTGTGTAAAAAAATATATATGTATAAAAGACAGATTTTACGAATAAATAAGTAAATAAATAAATTATACAGATACGCTTTGACGCGTTTCACAAAGCGAACGGTTCGACACAGAAGTTGGTGTATAGATGAAGACTGTTTACCGTTAATTTTCAATAATAAAACGCCTTTGTTGAAAAAAATCATCTGCGAATTAATTTATTATCTAGACTGCACCATCTTACTTTATACTTTCTTTTCTTTATATACCTAATAGTTATACGTCTAAAAAACGTTTGTGTAATATGTTTATACTTCTTACCCCTTTTGTATTGGTTTTCATTCATTTATAAAAGATGGTTAGTTGTGATTGCATATATTTTGCAAGTTAATATATTTTTTTAGCTTAGAAAGTTATGTTTCTCATCATGGCAGTAAACTTGCAAAAACTCTTCTGGACTCGTTAAGAAAATATTCAATTTTTTTTTCTCATTTAAATAAATGTTATGAAATATTCGATCGCTTTCGATGCTTGTTTCGCATGGTACACTCAAATATGTACACAAATTGAATTGCTTAAAGAGAAACTTTTTGTTTTATAACGTATAAGAACACATTAAAAATAAATACAGATCAACTTGGAGATAAATTAAATGTTAGTAATCGCAATTTTCCACAAAACAAAAGAATTGCATCACAGAAATTACAATACAATCCAGTTTTTTCTTTATGACAACAGTCTTGTCAAGAGGTAGAAAACACCACTACACAATTGCTATGTAACCACCCGTTATAAAAACGCTACTCTTCTTACGAAGAAAGTGTGTGAGACAAGGAGAAAAAAAGAAGGAAACAATGACGATTCGCTACTCGCGTGATGCGAAAATCTCACAAACACTTCAGTAGTGGAAAAAGTATATGCACATATAATCTTTATAATCGATTCATTTGCATTCACCCAATGTCGTCGATTATGATGATGTACAGTAAGCAATTACATCGTGCGATTACGCGTTCACTAAAGCTAAAAACCACGTATAGGATCAGGTTACAATTTAATCCCGGGAGAAATAATACGAAGATACAAGCTTATGTGTCGATTTCGTAACTATAGAGTCGAATAATTGATCTTATGTGTAAGGTAGGCGTTGTGATTTGTTGAGACAGAGAACAAAAACATTTTCTACAAGAAAGTAAAATCATCTCTAAAGACTACAAAAACGAAAGAAATGCAAATGACCTCGACTACGATTTTCAAAAAATTGCTCAATTACGTCTATAGCGATGATTTTAGTCTCTGCAACAGTAATTAAATACGTCCAGTGCATCGACGAAAGAAAAAAAAGGAAGTAAACCTAAGCACAGTAACACACAAATATAATGGTTCCTATAATACACAAACGATAATATGTGCGAGTCGATAAGACCCGAGAGTAATTAATTTCTCTAACGAATTGCCTCCCAAGTGTATGAAACATTTCAAAGCAGAATGAAAATTCGTTCCTCCCTTCACAACCACTGAACTTATTTAATTAGTGCTCAACAAATGC
Source organism: Torymus auratus (assembly GCA_900474315.1). Classification (NCBI taxonomy): domain Eukaryota; kingdom Metazoa; phylum Arthropoda; class Insecta; order Hymenoptera; family Torymidae; genus Torymus; species Torymus auratus. Next base: position 7,925 of record UXGD01003493.1, on the reverse strand, counting down.
CGGCCCTTTTGCTCCTCTGACTCCTTCTTCTTCTCCTCCTCCCGTATACGCCTCAAAGAAAAAGGTGTGGCATAGACACTGTATATGCGGCGCAGGAGGAGAGAAAGAGAGAAAGAGTCCGTCTGTGGCGTTTATCGTGCAGCTCTTCACAAAAAGTATATTATAGTAGGAGAGGAGGGACTCGGTCGTTCTCGCGCGCGCGCACGCGATGAGGATTCAGCAGCATCGGCTGGAGGTTCGCTCGACTCTTCGGTCGACGGTCACGCGGTCGGGTGCGTCTTGCGGCTCCTTGCCGTGAGTCTTGTCCAGGATCGCCTCCGCGAGCTCGCGGAACGCGCGGTCAATGTTTATGTTCGCCTTCGCCGACGTCTCCATGAATCGGATGCCGTGCTCTCGCGCTATCTGTCAAACAAAATACAAAAACGTTAATAAAATTCTCGAATACTTGATGGACTTTTTTTAAAAGCTATCAATCTTATAGTAATAAATGGAATAATGTGACATTTGAGTTAATATCTATATGCAAGGTTGTATTTTGAGAGACGAATCGTGATGAAAATTGATGGGACTATGCACACAAGTCTTTATTCATGTTGTAGAACTATAGATAACAAGTGATTATCAGGGAGGGGCTTGGAAAGCAAACAAAGGATTGACATTAATTTCTGGAGGAGAAACTAAGAGTTGAATTGGCATCCATCATTATTGATTGAAATGTTTGAAGTAGAAGGCAACTCATAATTTTATTTAAGTGAATTTTTTACATTATTGCAATCAGTAAAAGTGTATTTGGTATTATTCTAATAAACAAGATTTTAGATCAAATTACAGATAACTATAAATATTTAGATATTAGTGGGAAATTCTGATTAATAAATTCAAGGAATAAATACAACAATAAAGAAGGAATCATAGTTGTAGTCTTATAATAAAAATGAAAAACTATTAGAATGATTTTAGAATTTACAAATAAAGTATATTTAAAAAATACTTACTGCTTCACCTCTTTCAGTACTGACTTCACGCCTATCCTCCATATCACTTTTGTTTCCTAAGATCATTTTTTCCACATTTTCGTTTGCATGCTGCAACAAATATATTACATAAATCACACAAACACTTGAATCTACAAAAAATTATAAAATAATTTCAAAACTCCAACATACCTCATCTATATTTCTTAACCAATTAACTATATTTTCAAAAGTCTTTTCATTTGTTATATCATACACTAACATTATACCCATTGCACCTCTGTAGTAGGATGTTGTGATAGTGTGGAACCTTTCTTGTCCTGCTGTGTCCCTAAAAAAAGACAACAAACAAGTGAAAATCAATCTCTAATTAAATATACATTGATGTCATTGTGTTCTATTATAACCAGGTCTTACCAGATTTGAAGCTTGATCTTTTTTCCTCTCAATTCCACTGTCTTTATTTTGAAATCTATGCCTACAATGAACAAAAATACTCTTGTTGAAATATGACAAATGTAATTATTATTTTTTATTAAATTATTTATTGAGATTAATTTTTCAAATAAAATATTTTTCTATTATAGATTAGTGAATATTTTATTAAATATAATATATAACCAAAAATAAAAATTTTCATTATCAATGACTTCTTATAATTCGTTTAGTAACAACAATAATAATGACTCATGTTGCACAACAGGTCTTCTACAGTCATATTATTATGGTAATGATAAATAATTTTGATAAAAAGCTATTTATAATGCTATGTGAAATGCCTTTGTAGTGAAATAAACATTCAACAGAACTGCATAATTCATATGTATTCATGTTATAAAAATGTCTGCCCAACATTTCAGAGCCAAAGTCGCAAAACAGAATATATAATTTAACCGGTAAAGCAATTTAAGATATTCCGCTTCTATCCGTTTCGAAGCAACAGTTTCCTCAACAGGCCAAACAAATAAAGTCATCATCCTCCGCCAGTCTACACGACTCGAACCAAAAAAACGACTCTCCGATTATTTTTAGCGGAAAAATCTTCCACGACCTCGGCGTCGCCATCAACCTATAGCAAAAAATGACTCAAAAAAAAGGATCGGTCACTTAGTCACCCGTATATAGCGTATCTCCGTCTCTTATAGCGAGCGAACGTTCGGAAAAAATCCGCGCCCACGGCTTTTCGCGTGCGGCCGACCTTCCCTCGCGAAAAAAAAGTAAGATAAGGTAAAAGGTAGGTACCCATGTAAGTATATATACAGCGAGCCGTGGATCGAACGTTTTTCAATTAAAAACCAGAGCCCATAAAGCGATCCCGCGCGCGTATAACTGCGCCGCGTCACGCCAGAAGTAACCAGACCAAGACGCGCGTTCGATCGCAAAAAAAAGAAGAATCAAGCGAAAAAAATACAGTTGTACGGCCTAAGAATATACACCTATGCATATGAATATCCGGAAATACATAAGCCACGGTGTATGCTCAAAAAAAATCTAACCTCCGCGGCAGCGGGCATTTAAACCAATATAATCATCAGGCTCTGTCATCTCTGTATGCGTGCGCGGCGTCAGCAGCTATACCTACGTTAACTCCGTTTCTCTCTTTCTGTTTATGTAAATCCCGTACCCGCGCGCGGGCGTAATCAAAAGTGCGCAAAGAGCCGACTATAAGGCATAGAGAAGGAGGAGGAAGAAGAAGAGGAATAAGAAGAAGCAGCAGCAGCCGGCGGGCGAGGTGACGCATGAGTAATGCGCTAGAGTTTAAAAATAAAACTCCCCGTCGTCTCGCGGTGCGTTTGCCTCTTCTCCTCCTCTCTGGCTCTCTCTTTCCCTCTCCCACACAGGCAGGCACGTACACACGCACGCGAGCTAGCATCACACGTCGAACGTTCGTGTAATGTTAGGTGTCGCAGGAACCCTCCGATGAATGTGTGAGCGCAGGTATGTTTTAGGTACCTATGGTGGAGATGAAGGTCGTGGAGAAGGCGTCGTCTGAGAATCGGAAGAGTATGCAGGTCTTGCCGACGCCGCTGTCGCCGATGAGCAGCAGCTTGAACAGCAGGTCGTACGTCTTCTTCGCCATTGTCTCCCTGAGCGACTGCTGCTATACTACGTGTGTGTTTCCGTCCGACCCTCTATCTCACTCGCGCGTTTATAACCTTTGCCTCCGCGCGCACTGCCACACTCTCTGGGACCGTAGCCTCGCGTGTGACACACACAATCACAATATATACTCCGAACGGGGGAGTGGAAAAAATAGGAAAAAGGGGGGCAAGCGCGCGCAAGTGCACTGTATATATAACTTTCGCCGAGTGTGCAGTCGTAGGTAGCAGTATACCTACTCTGGCCTGTTTTTTTTCTTGTGTCGCGTGTGTATAACGTGCTACTACGCGCGGCGAACTGGACGGGCGATAACTAAACCGTTGCTAGCTAGCCTATAATACACTAAAGAGTGGATTTTTCCTCCTGTGCCGTCAGTGCCGCCTGCTGCGCGCTGCTCCGAAATTTTAGGAACTGCTGCGCGGATGATCCTGTGCGTGCGAGAGAGAGTGTGTGCGTGGACTGTAGAGGGGGGAGCGACATCTGGGGGAGTCGATAAGGTAGGGAGTTGATGGCTATAAGAGCCGAGGCCCGAGATGATAAAAGGAACCGCCAAAAGTTATGCTTGATTTAAAGGCTCAAAGCATCTGCGTGCCCAGCTGTTGCTTACGCGGGGCCTGGCGGTCAAAAGGTGGACGAGGAAAATTGTTCGTTTAGCGTATTTAGCTTACGTTGTTTTTGTTTAGCTAATCTTGTCGAGTTTAATGTTTTTTTATATACTCAGAGTATTATAGGGGTCCGAAGATGAAGAGTGTTTTTAAATGTGCGAGTCTTTATTCTTTAATTTAGGTTATATTTATCAAAACAATGGAACACGGAATTCGACGAAAAAAACTAAGTAGTAAAAAAGATTATTAAACATTACCTTTTATAACTATGTAAGTAACTGAATTATTATTGGCCCGTGAACGTTATAAATTTTTTAAGAACAATTTATTGATAAAAATGATAGTAGTAAAACGTCAATTATAAAAATTAGTATGATATTTATATTTCTTTGCTCTTTTAACAAATCAAGGATTTATGTACAAGTTAATATATTTTTAATTTTAATTGTAGGCCCTTAATATCAATGCATTAAATCTGGTATTTATATAAAACAAGATCACAATGGAAGATGATCTGATTATTTTGAGTGATTGTTCAGATGAATTAGAAAATTCAAAGAAAAGCAAGAAATCGTCAGATGAAAGTGATATTAGTTTATCCGAGTTTCCAGTAGTAGATTTAAAGGCAATAAATGCTGTAACTAAGAAAACTAAAAAGAATACTATTGAGGATGAATATACAAATAAGAAAAGATCTAGAAATAGTAATGAGAATACTAAACCAAAAAATAATTTAAGTGCAGAAAGGGAAAAAGAAAAGAAAAAGAAAAGAAAATCTAGTGATTCTGATGCTCCAGAAACTTCTAAAAAAGAAAGTAATTCAAAGAATAAAAATACAAGCAAAGAATCTGAAAGTGATTCTGATTATGAAACACAAAATCTATCTGATGATTATTGGAATAATTATATGGATAAGCTGAATGCAAAATACAAAGTGGATGATTTAACTTCTGATGAAGACGAACAATCACCTGGAAAAGAAGAAAAGATAAATGACAAGAAGGGTAAGTAAGAAATTTTTAAATATTTTGTTAAAGTTAATAGTAATATAAAATATCTTGATAATTAGGAAGAAAGAAAAGAGAACCTAAAACCAAGAAAGGAGATGAAGAAAAAAAGAAAAGACAAGAAGAACGCGAACAAGAAAAAATTAGAAAACAAGAAGAAGCTGCAAAACAAAAAGCTTTGAAGCAATTAAGTTCCAAAAATCGCTTAAATGTCAATCCTGAACATTGTATGAAACAAATGGAAATTAGATTTGATGAAGAAATACAAAATTTTGACTTCTATACTGAATTTTTGAAAACTGCTAAAGAAAGTGAAGTAGAACATAGCGTAAAACCACATTTAGTTCCTAACAGTATAACATGGAAAAGAAAGGTGGAAGAGAATTATTTAAATGAGAAACATGAAATATGTTCAAATATTAAAATAGTTAACGAGAATCAAATTATGTTGATCTGGGATTGTGAAGAAACTGTGCAGCACATCCACGGGGGTACATTTGTTTCTGCCATTTCTAACACTAAATCACTAGTATCTGATAAAAAAATATCATTAGTTATATATAAAATAGAAAGTTATTTCAAGCATATGAAAACTGTCAAGGATCGAGCTGTACAAAATGAAATTTCAAATGGTAATTTAATAAATTATTGATATGACATTGACATTATTTAGAAGATTTATTATATTATTAAATATTTATAGGGAATGAAAAGCAAAAAAAAAGTAAAACAAAAGTTGACAAAATGTTTTCAAATTGTCCAAAAATATCAAGAAAGAAATTTGAAGAATGTTTAGTTGAAATTGAACTAATGTATAATGTTAGTTCTAGACTAATCGAAAATCCAGGGGAAATGGTTTTGTTAATTCATCAATATACAAAAGCATTGGCATTATTGCCTTCAAAAATGGAAAAAAGACAAGAGGAATCCAAAATGGATTGGTATGCCAACTGTGATAATAGAGATACTGTTAAAGTTGATAAGGATGGAAATGGACTCAAAAGATTGTGGCAGCAACAACTTTGTCAATTTAATTTAATGAGTTTAGAAACATCAGAAGCTATTGCCTCAGTATACAAGTGTCCACTGCAATTAATGGAAGTAAGTTCTCTTTAGTAAGTAATTTTTACTTAGCATCAGCTTTATTATTTTTGGTTGACCAAGCAAATATTTTAGGCTTACGCAAACTGCACTCCAGCTGAAGGAGAAATTTTAGTAAAAGATATTCCGGTAAGTTTAAATCGTTGCTAATTAGCAATTAACAATTGAATAAATTAAAAATATTCTTCATTAAATATTTCTGTTTTTCAGATTAGAAGAGCAGCTGGACCTTTAACATCAGTTAGGAAAATTGGTCCAGAATTAAGTAAAAAATTATATATGATGTTCACTTCAGATGATGGAGAAATTTATCTAAATGACTGAAAATAAAGCTTTAAAACTACGTTTGTATAAAAATGACTTATAGATTTCTTGATAATATACTATTTTATACAAGATTTATATGAATAAAAATCAAGTTTAAAACATTATTTACTTGTACAAAATAACTTATCTTCATATTTTCTTAGTTATAATCTTTAAATTTATACAAATACGAGGGAAATTAAATCAAATCAATAAATGCATAAGAATATTCATCTTTATTAACGCAAAATTTAACAATGGATAAGGAAAAATAATATTTTGAGAAAATCGATATTTACGCTGAGTAAAAAACTGTACATTAAGTTTACATTTTAAGGCAGTAACTCTTTAACAAGTGAGTATGAATCAAATGCTCTTACAGAAATTATATAATTCACTTTATAAAAATTGCCGGTTCGCATTTTCTATTTACAGACTAATATTACTTTAAAGCTTCTTTCGAGGTCGAACCATTATCACGGACTATTTAATTCATTCTTCAATATAAAATCGAAACTTTAGAGAATTTGTACACATTATAAATCATTAAAAATCAGCCGTTATTTATTACTCTAGTATCTGACTTATGAATTGATGCATAAATCCTCATAGCACACTCAAGTTATATGTATGCATATTTATTACTAAGGAAAATTTAATTAATATTAACGTATAACTAATTCTACACAAATTTCCATTCAGTTAATTTCAGGAGAAAAGAAAATGTTAAATTATCTCGTATACCTATAACTGAATTTTGTCAGTCTTAGCAAATTAATTGAAATGAACACAGTTGTTTTGTTGTTACTATATTTATAAAAAACGAAACTACTCTATTTTGACTTCATGCATCAATCCTTAAACTTTTAATATCTATTTTAAGTTTTAGGCAACTAAAGCACACGGAAATAATTGATCATAAAACTAATCTCACTAAAGATGTTGAAACCACTAGGTAAATCGTTACAAGGAACTAAGGCTTTTTACTGCTTTCAGTATTTAGCTCGATGAACGTCTGTTTCGCATGTGCAACGTTCGAGTCCTGATGTTGATCCAAGATATCGTCCTTCACAGAATTTCGATGCTCGCTGAAATAATTGGCCGGAATCCTTGTCGTCCCCTGAGTGTACTTCACCTCATTCTTCGGTTCCATGACCAAAAGCTTATTCCCCGTTACTGTCGTCACCGCTCTTCTGTTACTTTTCGTCAGAATGACTGGACTGCTTTTATCTTCAACGTCGGCCCTCTTCGTTAATATAATCTTGGTGTACTTCATCGTTGACTGGCCACTCATTCCACCTCGGCTTAAGGTAACTATGTTCTGCGGATGCGTCACAATCTGCGACTGAAGCGACTGTTGTAGTTCGGCCGAGGCAGCAAGGCTTTTGTTATTGATGAATACCATCTTGTTACCCACGGTGTTCACCATCGGAAGCGTCTTCACTTCCGATTGCAGAGTAATCGGCGAGGTCTGAAGCAGAGGTGACAACCGTTCAAAGTTGTTCAGGTTTTCGCCGTCCTTTGCAAAAATTATTGGGATGTCCAGGATGTTTCCCAGGTCGTCATCCAGGGTTGTGTTAACTGGGGTCTTGTTCGTACAGTCTTGGATCGTATCGATAGATCCTGAATTTATCTGCAAATATAGCGAGTTTTATTAGTTTAGTAGAAGAATAGGGTTTTCAGGTTGACAGTACAGGGAACTGGGAAGTCTAAGGTTTACTACACTGTTAAAAAAAATCATGAAAAATTTCCATTATACGCAATGTTTCTTATAAAATGCGTAGTCTATGCCTAACCGTGTGAAAAATTCCAAACATGCATATACACCCGAG
>UXGD01003492.1:0-20271 GCA_900474315.1 Torymus auratus | reverse complement strand
AAGACAATAATCGATACAATATTTATATACAGTTTTCGATACAATATTAAGATTGTGGTGTCAAGAATGTAAAGAATCTTGTCTTGTCTTCAAAATATCTTGACATTTTCTAATCGTAATAATATATCGAAAAATCGTAATAGCAGGGATGCTACCCCCTATTGTTGAAGAAATAAAGAGAGAGGGGAAATTATCATGAAAAAAGGGGTGGATTATTATTTATTAGTTTTATAATCTCCTACCCGAATAGCCGGAGAACGCGAGTTCCACGCAAAAAAGCAGTTATGCAGTCACGCAGACATTTTTAATAATCCACTCCATTACTGTCGAATATCTGTGTAACTCCCTTTTGTGCACGGACCTAACGTCCTCAGGCTACTAGGGCTCAAGAATTTTTTAAATAATCAACTCGACTACAGTCGCACATCTGCCTGACTTTCTCTTCTACATATATAGACCTCACTTCCCCCGACTATTTGAGTTTGAGCATTTTTTAAACAGTTAACTCGCTTACTATTTTACACAAGCGTGCCTTTCCTATCTACGTGGACCTCGCCCCCCCTGCTATTTGGGAATAAGACTTTTTAAATAATCGACTTCATTACTATTTCAGGTCTGCGACTTCCTCTTTTACGTGGACCTCAGATCTCCTGCTACTGAGATTTAAGAATTTTGTAAATAATCAACTTGCTTATAGTCACACGTCTGCGTAACTCCAATATGATCAAGAATTTCAAGACAAGACTTTTCATATTGATCGACTGACAAGACCAAGACAAGAGAGAAATTTTCAAGAATTTACAAGAGCAAGCCAATAATAATTACAAAAATATCGTATTGTCTTGCTCTCGTGCAGTCCTACGAACCAGTGAGGTTTCCGAATCAGTTCAATAGAAATAGCTATAGGATTTCTTCTATTGAATGAACTTGCATCACTGACAGAACATTGTGCAGAATAATAATTATCCTTCTAAAACTAACTTTTCTCTACAAGTATAACGTTACCTCGTACCTCAACACACTACCAAAAAAGTTGTGTCATTTATGAACAACAATATATTACGCCCGATCGTTAACTTCAAACATCCCACCTTCAAATGACACATTACACAACCGATCGTCTTTACCACACCCCCCATAAAAATCACCGAAATAAACACACACTTTCTGAAACCTATACTCTAAAAAACTCACTTCTCTCCTCTTAAAATTTCCGGAAAATTCTCTCGTCGCCTCTTTAACCTGCATACTCGCGCACCCTCTCTCGCCATAACGCACACGACACTTATAACGATAATCGCGTCCATAAAACGTACAAAATATACATCGACCCTACAGTCCAGAAACCCGTCGTCGTCGTCGTCGTCCAGCTCTCATACTCACACGCTCCGCCCACGCTTCCCTCTCTCTCTCCCCTCGCTGGACCTGACACTACACTCGCGACCGCGCAGCATCCGCGGCGTGGGTGATGCGCAGTAGCTTTCTCACGTAGGAGGCGCCCTGGTAGACTCCTCCCTTGTCGCCCCGCCACCGCCCACGCGATGGAGCGACGTGATAAGGGCTTTCTGCCGTTGTAGTCTGTACCTACTTCTCTCTCTCCTCTCTTCTCCTCTCTTCTCTCGTGTTATACACACTCACTCTGTCGTCCGCGCGACGCGAGTCGAGAACGTTGGCGCGAGCGCGCGTGTGCTACAGACGCAGTCGCTGAGCGACGGGTATGCCGTCCGGCTGGTAGTTAGCAGTGTGTAAAGTGCGACCTATCTCGTGCGCGCGACGCGTGTGTGATTATATATAGATATATAGATGCGTATGGATGTACGATGCGGGGGTGACGATTAGCTCCTGTGATTGATAAAGGAGAGGATAGATATGCAGCAGCATCAGCATCATCACGAGCCGGTGGGCGACTGCTGTTACCAACAGTGGATCGGGCATCACCAGGTCGCACCGCCTCCGCTGTTGCCGCCGCAGCAGCCTCATGTTGTTGTCGCCGCTGTGCCGTCCCCTATGCAGCAGATGGAAGGTGCGTTGAATTATTGTTGGGTCGGGAGATGTGTGAATTTTGGTGTGGTGAGAAGTCGGTTTGGGAGCTTTTCGTTTGGTGTCTCATAATTGCAATCGAAATTAGAATCGGGAAAATTATCATAAAAATTTATTTTGAGAAGTTAAAGTTTCTGCTCCTGCGATAATGTTGTTGGTGAACAACAAAACATTGATTTCGGTATAACGACAATGATGTGATTCAAAATAGTAACTGAAAAATTATCATGGACAGTGTGTGATAGTGGCATAATCAATACGCAAAATTAGTTCTCTGAAAAATGAATAAATATATAGTCAGTGATACAATTCTTTTTTAATTGAATATTAGCAGTTATTGGTTTAACAAATATGTTTGTACAATTTAATTAGATGCTCTATAGAATTGTTATACGCTATGAAATGAAATCTAAATAATAGAATGCTTACAGCACTAGTCTCAAGTTGCTGTACCTGTTCAAATTAAAAATTTAATTTTGGAGTTAGTCCGTTATCAAGCTTTTATATTGCTAATAAAGGAGCATTCAAACATTCTTACAAAAACATAAACTCAAATTTTTACATTCATCTCCTAACCATCATTCTATAACTTCAAAAAAACTAGAAAAATCCAAGTTCATACCGTTCTATTTAAAAAAAAACCACATCATTTCTCCAATCCATCCACCCCACCTCACCTCAACACAATCGCATTGCCACTACACTTACCATCTTCACCAAAAACAATCACTAAACCACACCTTATATTTTTTTACAACTTGCATTCGCCATGCGTTCACTCATCTCTCTCTTTTTTTTCTCCCTCGACCGGGTCGCGCTTGCGCACCCCGAGGTCAAGTCCTTTCGCTGCCAAGTCTAAACTCGAGAGCCGCCGCCGCTCTCGCTTCTTTTAGCCGACCGAGTTCCGCGCGTCCTGACGCGCACGCGCGCCGCCGCAAGCTCGGTCCGTCGGATTCTGTGCTTGAACGACGCCGACCGCAGCTTTCGGCACTTGTTCTGCGCCGCGACGGGCATTGAAAAAGTTCCGTTGGATCGAGAAGAGATATTAGTTTGTGTGATATAGTATAAGTGTGAGTAGAAGGGTTGCGGTGAGGTGGATTCGGTTGCGGTGATAAGGAAATATATTGTTGGAATTTTGTGGTATATGAAGAAAAGTAATTATTCTTTGATGTGCTTTTGTTCGACGATGTTGAGTTAATCGGAATATTATTATGTAAAGCGTATGGACTGTTACTATAAATGAAATAACGGGTTTGTCGATAGTGGTTGAATGATTGTTCTATGTGTATACCAAAGTCATTACGTTGTCCATAAACGTCTTTTATGATATAATACAATTCTTCACAAAGTTTGTATTTTGTTCAAATCTACCAATTATTGATAACTAATTTCATTTTTTTTTTAATATTTATATATCAACATTCACAGACATCTTTTACAATTTCTACTTTAATCTACAAAAATAATACTTTCATCATATTTCATCAAACAACTCTATTTTCCAATCACCGTCCAATTAAAAAATCTTCAATCTAAACTGTGCCTATACCCACCCCTTACAAACAACTAAAGTATACCGCACATAGAACAAAATAACAACCTGACATATCAATCCAAATATATATAATACAGTCGGGCACGCGTTGAAGGCATTCACGACCAAATCACAGGGGCGTGCGCACCCGTCGCATCTTTTTGATTCAGCTGGGTGTGTATAGCCCCCTCGGCGCGATAAATCGCATGCGGCGGCGGGTCGTTTTGTCTTGCGCATTCCGCGCGACGCATGGATCGCGATGAGGAGGCGGTTTGCTTCGCTGTGTCCTCACTTTGTTCCCTTTAATCGTGCGAGAGCATAGCATTTACTTTTGTCTCTTGTTTTCGTTCATTGATTTATTGCGTTCTTTCTCGTGGAAACTGCAACGGTCGGAGGGAGCGGGATCGTTCACCTCTTTGCTGAACTTTTAAAGGCAGCGATATAGATGAGTTTAGTGGATTGGGTTGATGGTATATCTAATCGTAAGAATATTGAATATTGATTGGTGTAATTATAGAATGTGGTTAAATGTCAAGAATTACGATTTGTCTAAGTATTTGTAGAATTTTATATTGAATTTGTTATTTTTTATTCAACGGTATCCATTTTTTTCTTTAAATTATCACAACTAAGATTGTAACTATGAAAATTATAAATGATGTTTCCAATTTTAAATTTGACTATACCGTATTCTTTTTTCTGACTACTAGTTTTAAATGATTTCAATGATTATTCGTGTTTGAATGGTTCTAATCTAAAACATAACTATTTGTGTTTTAAACATTGCAAGGGTCAGCTCTCTAAAGTTGAATTAGTGAAAAAAGCACTAATTATTAGTGGAAATTATTCCACTACGAATCAGTGAAAAAATTATTTTTTTTTAACTAAGAATTTATACGCTAGTTAAAATTCTCTAACTCAGCAGTGGATCCATTTGCACTAATAACGAGTGATTTTTCCACTACCTCAACTTTAGAGAGAGAGAGCAGAAGCTTACCATTACCGACTGTATAACATATCTAATCGCAAATCCATTTACATTACACTTCATTTAAAATCCATTCTTCGCACTTCCAAACACCACCACCACCACCACCACGCCTTCTAAAATTATTCTCAACCCTGTCGCACCCTTGTTACAGCCTGCCTGCAGACAGCAGGCACGACGTCCAAGAAGCCATCATCATCGTCGCCGAGCCACATCGCCGACAGTAGCAGTAGCTGCAGCAACGGTCTCTCGTCGCCGCGCGACAACTGCCGAGCGACAACTACGAACGGCGCGAGCGACGGGAGCAACGACAGCAACAACAATCGTCGTAGTGAAGACACGGCGAATAGCAGCGGCGGCACGACGACGGGCGACGAGGTGAAGAGGCCGCTACACCGCGCCCTTGTTGGCGCTGGTGCTGCGCTTGAAGCCAGGCCGCTCTGGGAGGAGTTCCATCAGCTGGGCACCGAGATGATTGTTACTAAGGCTGGACGAAGGATGTTTCCTACGTTTCAGGTAAAGATTTGAAGTTTTGAATGTGTGGTGTGTGCGAGGTTGGTTGACGTGGGGAAGGATGCGAATAGAGGTTTGAATGGGCATCTAAAAAAAAGCTCTGCTACGACTAAAGTCAGATAATAGTTGCAAAAACTATGGTTGATTGTTGATTTGAAAAAAAAGTAATTATCTATACTGAAATGTAAAGATTTCGATGAAATAAAGTTAATTTAATAATTTTTTATTAAAAATATAGATAGGGCGTCAAAGCTTATATAGAATTACAACAAAATTACAGATTTAATAGCAATTTTATGATTTATATTATTATCGTTCTTTTGAAATGCGCGGTTTTTTAACTCATTGCCAATGGAATGATAAAAAGTTCTGTGTACTCTCTAAAAATGAATAAGTGAAGCTTTGTTCTCTGATGCAAATTTAAGTGAAAAAATTCACAATTTTTTTTAATAAATATTCGCTGATTACTCGGTAAAAATTTTATTTTAACTGTTTCAATAAGTCAATATTCACTAAAGTCTTAGTAGATTTTTTCACTTATTCACACGAGTGAGCGACTTTTCACTTGTTCATGTTTAGAGCGTAGTAGGTAGCCATGAAAGCTCCGATATCGGTTCAACGTGTATTTCAAATCCAACTGCTATAACCGTATAGCCTTTAATGAAATACCAGAACTCCAGTATTATTACGCATTATATTTATCATGAAACTTTCTGCAGTTTTTCAAGTATCATTACATTTATTCACCGTTTCATGATAATACTCGTAAGCAATAATTTATCAGACTTCACGTATAAAACAAAAAGAAAGGTAGATTATATCAGATATCAGAAAATTTCCTGCAAAAATCTATAACACAGTTCTGGCATTCCCCTTATAATCCTTAACATCAGAAATTTTTTCCTTTTATCACTGTGATTGAGACAAAATTTTCACCAAACCCGTACCCTACAAAATCTTGTACATTCCATTTAATAAATCAACACCGCACTCATTGTATGCCCACAGTGCCGACTCTACGGACTGGAACCGAACACGGAGTACCTCCTCGTGATGGACTTCGTGCCGTGCGACGACAAGCGCTACAGGTACGCGTTCCACAGCAGCGCGTGGGTGGTAGCGGGCAGGGCGGACCCAGTCTCGCCGCCGCGAATCCACGTGCACCCGGATAGCCCGGCGAGCGGCGCCCACTGGATGAAGCAGCCCGTGTCCTTCGATAAGCTCAAGCTCACCAATAACCAGCTCGATGATAATGGACATGTGAGTTTCTATAATCTATGTGTTTGGTCTGCTATTGGATGTACGAGATGATCGACCAATAGTGACAAAATGATGGATAACCATGATACATTGCTAGTGATTTGTTTTGAAATTATCGAAACAAATGAATTTTATCCACATAATACTCTATAGGTTTAAAGGTGATACTGAAAAAAAAGTTTTCGAAAAGTTACTATATACTGTCTCATAAACCTACCACAGACTGTAAAATCTCAAAAAATTCAAAATACTTGTAGTAAATTTTCCTATATTTCTAGCAAATTTTTCTATCTTATTATTTCATCATTTTATATATTTCGCACAAAACGTACATAATTAAAGACACTAGTAAATTACTAAATTTTCAAATAACAATTAAAAACCGGTGTTATATTCAGCAATACCCAAAGCCCGAAAAAAGCGCTTTCCAAGCAATAAAGCTCCTCCCGAAAGTTGAAACACACATACGCCGGTTACATCGACTCGCCATCAGGCGCTCTTTATGCAACGCGCTTTTTTTTACATAACGCCCGCGCGAGCCGACCACGCGAGCTCGCGCTTGAGGAAAATAAAAAACAAGCTCTCTCTTTCCCGAATCAAAAGAAACGGCGCGCCCTCGCGCCTCAAAGCAAAAAGCTCTATAGTATATTTACGCAGCCTCCTCTCTCTTAATTCTCAGAATAGAATTCGAGCAAACCCTATACACGCAGCAGATTCTCTCATTACTCTCTCTTTCTCCCTCTGGCAAAGAATATCAACGTTCTCGTCCGCTCTTTACCCGAAATTCCAGCCGTCGCGAGATTTATCCGCGCGTGTACCTTCATAAAGTCCCGCGACACTCGCACGTGTTTGTCGTTTCGGACGGGCTCGGCTTAATTGACCTGAGATACGAGCCACGTCGCGGCGTTGCATCCAGTTGGGAGTTACGAGCGAGCGTATGCGAGGTGTGGGTATTATATGCGAACGAGGAGTCTCTCCTCTCTCTCTCTCTTTTTTAATTGCCCAACGCGCGGGAAGTCGTTGTTGTGTCATCCGTGTGGAGGATGCGATAAAAAGTCGCGAGGGTGTGTATGGGTGGAGATCTCGTAAAAAGGGATTATTGCAGTTTTGACGGGTTAATTTGGAGGCGGGCTGGGAAGGATTTGAGGGAAGGATGTGTGCTGCTTGAGTTATTAATTGATGTTGGGAAATCGTTCGTGTTTGGTTTATGTTTATGAGGTGGCAGTGATGGGTGAAATTATATTATTCACAAAAAATTTGTCGGTTTGATTGTTACTTATAAGACATTTGCTATTATATGGAGAAGATTTTTAATCTATACGGTAAAATTTACAATTTTTGCAGTAGTAATGTCCAGATTAAAGTAATAATGAACTTGTACATGTTTTAGCCATTATTCTCTCAAAAAAAGAACTTAAGCGTACGCCAAAAATCTGTGAAGTTTTATGAAGACTTTGCATACATTTTTTTGATATTCTGCTGAGTCATTGTAATGGAAATATTTGCAAAATTTTGAATATTTATTAAAGTTAAATTTTCAATTCTTTCAAAAATACTTTTCAAATCATCCGCGTATTTTAATGGAGCCAACTAAATGTACAACCATGAAAAAATAAAAAGTTACTATCCTGATAGAATACATTCTATTTACGAATCTTATATAACGTAGTCCATCCTCGAACTTTAAATATTTACAGCTATATTCAAAAGATAAACCAAGCCCCTTTCTCCACCATAAACGATACATAAATCCAATCTAAACGAAGAATAGCTTCTCCGAAAGGATCTCTGCCGTGCTTCTTTTTACGCGTCATAACAAGCCTTGCAGAGCCGCTGACGCTATCAATATTCTCGACCTCGCGACAAGCCGGTACGATTGATATTACGTTTCGAGATTGGGCAACTTGCGGGTACACATGCACTTTCGCTTTTCTTTCTTCGTTGAAAGACATATCCACGTAGGAATGCTTCTCGCTGCACATTTGTTAATGTAAACAGTAGCAGACGAAAGTAATGGCTGAAAGAGTCCAGTCGTGTGTGTGTGTGTGTGTGTGTGTGTGTGTGTTGTGCCCGAGCCACGCGACAAATTGCACACAACGAACGAATTAGCAGGAGTCAGCATGTCGAGGGCGTCGTACGTCGACTTTTTTTTCTTCGAATATTGAAATTGGAGAAAAACTTTTTTAACGGAATTACGTTAAATGGCAAAGGAAATCAATCTTGTAGTTTTCTTGATTACTATAATGTGGCTCCCTTTTTAAAAATTAATAAAATTTCTGTGATTTCTATGAAATACGTTACTATTGCTATCGATACAGATTTATTAAAACAAGACTAGAATAAGCTCCTGTTTTTCAATTTTCCTTTAACGAATTTTCTGTCTAGAATCGATTTTTCCCTAAACAAATGACCAACGTAATCTTGAATTTCGCGAACCAAAATTTGTACGAAAGACATAAACCATTAACATACAACTAAATAATCAAAACCATTATTCTAAAACAGCACCCCCAACTCTTTAAATCCTCACGCTATTTCACTCCACTTCTTTACACCACACCCCCAATCACCCTCTCTCACCGGCCTCCCATATACCCAAAGAACCCAACAGGCGTGGCGCTCTCCCTAACTTAATTGACACTTTGTATCGCGCGCGTCTCTCCCCGTTTCCGGATTGTCGCAAGAAATGTGTAGTAGTAGCAGCACACAAAGACCGGCCCTCTTGGCTAAAAAAAGACGAGATAGCGCGCGTCAAAAAAGTGTCACAGCTATAGACGCGTGATGCTTTCTCGTGTGGGGCCACACACGCCGGCCCTAATTGCCAAAGCGATTAAATGAGTTTTTCGGTCGCGGCACGCGGGGCATCAGGGCCGAGATTTCACGCTCGAGCGGGCTAATGATGTATGCTGCCAGTGACGGGCGCGGTATATGGTGGAAAAAAAGTTGAGTGGGACGATTTTGGATTTGGGTTATTAATTATGTCATGGTGGGGATGGTGTTTTAATTGTAAATTGAGGTGTGAGAAATAAGTGTTTTTTTTTCAAACTCTTGTTGGTAAAGTGATTTGTTGAAGAGTCCGCTTCTTTACTTCAATGTCGCTTTAAATATATATCTCTCAATTGCCATACTTATATCTTTTCAAATGTTTCAATTAAGTATACAAAAATCATAAAATATCAACTCACCAGAAACCAACATACAACATTCATAATATTTGACATTCCTAAATAAAGGTATACAAAAACTATCTTCCCACATCATTCCGAACCGAAGGCGGAGAAAGCACGGCACCTCGCATCCACACACACATATATCCGTATCAGTTCCACTTTTCCTCCAAAGTCAAACCCACATGCACACATTTCCCTCCAGAGTCCTCTCAACCACACACACACACACCCACTTCCACACATGCGTCCGGAGAAATTTATGCCACGCTCGGATGCACACGCGTCAGTGTCGGATTGCCTTTCCTTATATATATATCTCTCCACATCTACACCCTATATAGTAAAAAAAGAAGAGATTCTTACACTAATTAGTCAACCGTCGGTCCGACCCCTGCGGCGCTCCTTCCTCTCTCTTTCCTCAGGGTAGCATCGTTTCTCCCGGTGTTTGGACGCGTGTGCTTTCACTGTGATGGTATCGGGTTTCGATAGGTTTCCGAACGCTACTGGACCGCGAGAAGTGCAACGACGGAAATATGGGTATACGAGAGACATTGCAAAGGATATAAGAGTATATAATATACTTTATAAATTATTCGAGGGAAACTCGCGAGCGCTCGGACAATAACCGAAAATAACTTTAAATACTTCCGTATGGTCGCGCGCTCGACTCCGTCGAAATTTTCTGGCATAACGAGAGAATACAAAAATAGGCATAACGCGGTGCTGCTAGGCTCATTAATTTGCCCGACTGTCCAAGCCTCTTTTGGCAACTCGCAAAAATACACACACACAGCTTGGAAATAAAAATGACTCGTTCGTCATATAACGCGCGGCATTTTTACGGTATCGAGGTAGCTTTCAGCGTGCTGCAGGCTATACACAGATTTTCCACTCGTCCTGGGGTAATGTATAAACGACGCGCGTGTAAGATCTCGTCTCTCTCTTCCGCTCTCTCATTATTCGTCATCGTGTCTCCGGCGACGATAAATCTGCGCCCCCCCACGCTTTAGCCAGATGTGCGAGTAACACTTTTTTTCGTTCCGAGGATTCTCGGGGACCCCAAGGTGACGGGGCGACCGCGAAATTTTAGAGACGTTTTTTTCGTACGTATAAGTATAATGCACGAGAGAGAGAGAGTGTTAGGACGCGCGATGATCGTTAAGAGCCAGAGGATCGTAAAGTTTCGGGAGTTGTCGTGCGAGCGAGCGGGTGTAAGATGCGACTTCCTCTCTCTATCTCTCTAGTCAGCTGATGATGAGTTGGTGTGAGTTATTGGGTTCTGGGATTAGGTTGTTACCGGGGGTTTGGGAGGGGAAAGTCTTGGTGGACGAGAGTTATATGCGAATGTTTTGAAATATTATTGTCTCCGGAACTGCAGGTTGGGGATTTAGAGTGTGCGATGTGGGAGTTGGAGTTTTGAGTATAGAATTTTTCCGAAAATAGGAATTAAAGTGAGGTAGATGTGGTCGTTATTTGATTTGATGGTACGATGTCCTGGTAGGAATTTCTCTATTGAGAATAGCCAGGAACAGTAAAAATAACTAATTTCTAGATAGTGATGAAACGATTTTTTCCTTGAATTGTTTTTATTAATTTTTCTCTGTAATTTAATCGTGTATTTAAAAACAAATGTTTAGAAGAAAAAGCCAACAAAAATATAAACACGAATCATTGATAGTACTGGTACAGGGGATACAATCGAAAACAATGATTTTTCCGTTTTATTCTGGCTATCTCTCACTCCTCGTCATAATAGCAAGCTTTTTACTAGCCATTTCCTCTGAAAAAAAAAATAATATCTTTTAAATGCTTATGAACAAGCTAATGTAAATCTGTGAAAAAATTTATTTTATCTATTAAATGATGGATATGATCAGAAAAATCGTTTGATTGATGCATATAGAAACGGCCAAGAAAAGTTTCTATAGTTTTTGAAGACTATTGGTGAAACTAGCTATTTATTAAACAAATAATGGAATTGATTTCAACCAGATTAGCAGTACTAAAATTATATCTTCCCAATAAAAATAGGGAAATGTCATTTGCGTAACTCTTCTTTGTGTCTTTCTTGTTGAGTAAAGTTTTCGAGAGCCTCTAAAATAATGATTACACACTTAAGATTCTTTATATAACTTATTACATAACTTTCAGTTTAACACTTTAACAATAAAATAACTGCAACTTTGTAATTTTTTACATATATTTTTTATTTATTTTATAAATATTAATGCATATTAGCATTTATATAAAGAACCTGCAATGTGGTATATAAACGAAGTACAAGATAGTAATTTCTATACTTATTTTTATCCACAATTGATAATCCCAATAGTCATTTAACAGCTACTTTATACCAAAATTGCTTATCCATTGCTAAAAACGACGAAAATTCATTTCATACAAAACCAAAACCAGCAAATTATATCATCCGACATAACTCTAACAACCAACCCCTATTATCTTCATTCCAGATAATCCTGAACTCGATGCACCGCTACCAACCGCGCTGCCACGTGGTCGTAGCGCCATCGCCACCAGGTTCCCCACCGGACCCTCGCACGGAGAACTTCAAAACCTTCTCGTTCCCGGAAACCCGGTTCACAGCGGTAACAGCCTACCAGAACCACCGGATAACACAGCTAAAAATCGCGAGCAACCCTTTCGCCAAGGGTTTCCGCGACTGCGAGCCTGACGACTGTGAAGGCTCATCACCTCCATCCGCTACCTCGGCTACCCCAACATCGGCAACAACGAAGAGAACTGTACCAGTGGCACCTCCGACGGCAGTCGGAAATGGCGCACCGAGCTTAGCGGCCGCGTACCCCAGCAGTGGCGTATCTCTTGTGCCTGGACTTACTGCACAGGAACAGCAGCATCATCAGTTCTACGCGGCCGCGCCAGCCGCTCACTGGGGATACCCCGCGCATCATCAGACGGCGCCGCATTACGCGCATCCAGCGCCTCCGCCGCTATACGGGCCCCGATAGCCGAGTGTGATTATACATGAACTGAGTTGGGGGGTGTAACCGACCGTCGTTTTTTTTTTTTTTTAAGATCGAGGTTGATATATGTATTGTGGGGATGATGACAGAGGGGGAGAGTTTTTTTTTTCAGTCGATACTTTATTTTATATGGCTTGCATTTTAATTATTGCTTTCGATCGTATTCTTTTTTGTAATGCATCAGGTATATGAAGTGTATACTGTGCTTTCATTAACTAGTCATTATATATGTTTGCTCGAAATTTCGATTTTTTTACTGTACAACCGAAATCAATGCACCATTTTCATATAATTATATGATCGCTTCACAGTATCATAAAAATTCACTGCTTATATATAGTAAAATTCATCAGGCGCAAGTATATAACAATCGCACTGATAGTGGCAATAAACGACTGATTTTTACGACATCAACACGACATGGAAAACGAGACATGACAATGAAGAGCTATTTATTATTAAATGAATATTATTACGATTATAGGTTTGTGTTATATTATTTAAGGTATAATTTTTATGCATCTGTATCGTAGATATTACAATATAAGAATTAATTTTACGTCATATATTATGGAGATTTCGCAAGATCTGCAGAAAAAAAAGAATATTTAAAAAATAATGTAAACGTTTGGTATTTTTATTAGTCCTAATTTTATATAGATAGAATTGACGTTATATAAGTGTTTATATAATTTATTTATTGCGACGAATGGAACCAAAGTGCCTATATATACAGTTTATGTGTATATATATAGCTATATTCTATACGAGTGTATGATATATATATATTTAAAATATGCCGATGTTGAAAGTATATCTAACTGTTAAGCAATACAACATATTGTAGGACTGAAATTTAAAGTAGAAACTACATTTACAAAATAAAAGATTGTTAGAAACTTTTTCATACATTACACTCGGAAACGAAATATTTTACAAAATATATACAAACTGTAATGACCGAAAACGCGCCAAAGAAAGCCAAAAAAGACAGCCCATATATTACCATGAGAATGAATATACACGAATGTACCAAAGTAAACGCTAATCCATTTACCTCTCTTAACTTAAGAAAAAAAATAAGAGAAAAATGAAACACAGCTAGAAACCAAATAAACCAAACGATACATATATATCGGTGTCGCGATTCGCCGCAGTGCCTACTACAGGTGCGCGCGCGAGTGAAACATACGCCAGCGGCCCGTCCCTCGCGTCCAAAAGGACGCTTTACTCTATATATCGAGGGAAACCCTATATATACGATCGCCGCGGACCGTTTAAACAAAGTGCCTTTTGTAGGGGACAAAGTGTAAGCACGCGAGTCTATTTGCGCCGGCGGGGCCTCGCCTAAGTGCCTCGATAAATTATATGCCTCGAAAGAGAGAGAGAGTGTACGTGTGCGTATGTAGTATCGTGTATGACTGGCTGAATTGTACGCGAGCCTCTTGATTTCGACGCCGGGCGAAGGGCTCGAGAATTTTCCCGTTCGGAGGGGATGCTGCTGCGCTGGCTCGTAAATAACGTTGAGAAAGTATGTGAGAGAGAGTATTCACGCTCGAAAATAGGACGACGGAGTGTGTGTAAGAAGCGATTTTTGCTCGAGCGAGCGAGCGCTATATAATCTTTACGAGCTGTTGTGTGTGTGTGTTGGGTATATGTGCACGAGAGGATTGGGTTTCGATTATTATGATGTGTATTGGAGCAGTATATGTGTACGCTGCTTGTTGATAAAGCGAGAGGAATAAAATGTGTCGTTTTAAAGTCGATGAAAGTGCAAGTTTATATTGTCAATCATCCTTATATGCCTTTCCTTATCCAATCGCGCGTTAAAAATGTTTTATGGGCGGAAAGAGTCGATCGGTTGGTATGCGGACGATGAAATTATTCGTTTTTTCTAATTTGACGATTTATTGCAGCTGCCGGTTGATTGTCGTTTCTTTTTTTCTTTTAATTTATTACAGTTGTAAAGTAGTGTATGCGCGCCAAGGATATACATACATTTATAAATATTTGATTGTACGGGTGGCAGTCTATAATAAACGATATAAAATAGCAATATTTTATGAGAATGTTAAATATAAACGTAGTTTCGAATCATTTGAACTAATTTTCGTAAACGGATATATCTGCAATAAAAAAAAATTATTTTTAAAAATATTTACATTAAAGCACTGTATACTTTTCATTCAAAATCTTCAAATATGCTAATGACTTTAAAAAAAATTGCGATCATAATGCTTTTGGAGCAAGATTCCAATACCTTTACAGTGACCTACAGTATATTATATCCTAAAACTTCTGGTATCCACTCAACTTCAATGATCTTCAACCACCAACGTAAGTACACAAAAACCACACCTTCAACCCCAATCATCTCCACCTCTCCACCTCCCATAAAAATTCTCTCGATCACATCCCCCCACTTCCCCGTAAATCCATCCACCGTCGACCTATACTCTCCCTCCATCCAACATCGCGCACGAGGTGTCTGCGTCTGGCTGTCAAAACTATATACGCTCGCAGCTCGGGCGACTCTCGTCGTGTCTCCGTGATTGATGCGCTCTCGCTGCCTCTCCGCTCTGTAAACATATTAGCGTCGTCCCGGCCCACTGTACGCGCGTACCGACGCTTAATGACTCTTTCTCTTTCCTCCTCCTTTTTTTCGTCTTTCTCTGTGTGGAGGATTAGCAGAAGCATTGTCATGAGAGCGCAGCACGCGAGTGATTTTTTTTAGGAGTTTGGTAGTATTTTGGGATAGGTAGCGCGGTGGTATATTCGCGATTTGTGATTTATTCGACGAAATGGTATTGTTTTGAAAACATCCAATTAAAATATAGCGTTGGCCAACGGTGGTGATGATGGATTTAGGTCGGCGCGAGCGCGTGGCGGTGATATGTATGATGTTATTATATATGGGATGGATATATATTTTATGAAATTTTTAGGGATAATATCGGATCGTTTGAAAATTTATATAATTGCTTGATAAAAATTAATTAATCTTGGTAAAATTTTATTCATAACAATAGATAAAAGATTTTATTCCATTTAGATAATTACTATACTTTTATATCTTTTTTCATCGTTACATTATACGCCTTCCAACAGCTCTCTCTCGTCATCTTCATCTTTTTTTCTTATTTCCGTAAAGCTTTGACAGCGCCTCGGAAGTTCCTCTGCTCGTGTTGCGACTTTTAAGAAGTGATCTGTTACAGCTTGACAATCTTTCAATCTTTTCTAGCCCTTTTGACAGCTGACACCCGACATTTATATACACGTGTCAAATAAAGCGGTTTCAAATGTCCGCTAATTATCTCTGCGATCTTATTTTGCAATAATACAAACTCATTTTAATTTATACAGAATATTAATTTTAATATAGTTGCTACATATTAAACCATAGGAGTTATTGAAATTCAGCGGAAATAAGTAATCAGTTAATTCTACATTTCCTACAGTTGATTTAACTGTAAAGTAACATTCGTTTTATACTTAAAAGAGAACAAAAAATCGGTAGAATTTCCATTTATGAAAAAATGCAATTATTAATTCACTAATTCAGTTGCGATCTTACTATTGATTTGTTTCTGTGTATGTATAACAAAAAATTGTAATAATTATACAGTAGCTCATTAAATTTTAAATTAATAATCAAGCATCTAATGTACAAAGATTCCTGCGATTCGTCACATCACATTCGTGTTTTTCACTTATACAGTAACACTGCTCTCCCTCTGTATTTGTTAAAAAGCGTTCACCCCATGGCACAAACAAACCCCGCACTATTTACTCCACCATCAAAATACCACACAAATACAGCGAGGCCCCTCTATATTTAGACCGCATTCAGACTTGTTTTCATAATCATCTGGCGCCCAAACACAACAACGCTGTTTACTCGGTCCTCCCATGATGCGCACAGATATCCGGAAACCCCCTCGATATATCTCTCTCTCCACATCCCTATAATTTATCGAAACCACTCGAGCCACGCACCTCTGTATACACACACAACTATAGAGAGAAAGTCTGTCGGTGTGGTCCCCCCCGAAAATTCACGGGGCGTCTTCTCTCATCCCCCGTCTGCTCAAATTTTAAATTTAGTATATATACGTAAGTATATACACTCGGGGCGTCGTTTTACAAGGAGCGGCGGCGGCGTCGGGTGGCCGTCACGGCCGTAAAGTCCGCGCGAATTCTTTCATCTCTCTCTCTCTCTCTTCATACCTTTCGTTAGGTGATCTTTACGAGGGTGAAAAAAAGCGTAGTATCTTTGTTTCTGCGAACGCGCGAGAGTTAATTTTACATGGTGCAGCAGCGACAGGACCGGCTGCGAAGGGAGTGATGGTAATATTTTCGCCAAATAAGGCCGCGCCCCGATACAAGTTTGCAATTTGTCTTCGTGCGGCGGGAAGTCGCGGGGAGAGTTTTTAGAGAGGGAGAGAACTAATAGGCTAACTTCTTCGCTTTTACGAGCGCTGCTGAGAGGTTTTTGAGGTAATAACATGTCGCTGGCGGTCCCGAGTCGAATATCGTATATAAAATGCAGTTACCGTGCGTATTTTAAGAAAGTATAACTAATTTTGTGCGTAAATTTTGTATGAACATTGTAGTAATGTGGTAAATTGAATTCGTTCGAAAGATATAGCCTTTTGGAAACGGCTGCAGTACAATAGGAAAAAAGTGCGCGCGTCTGGATAGCTTCGACGTCTCTCTCTCTCTCTCTCTCGTTAAGTTTAACGTGGTAGACCACCCATTGACACTTTGAAGTGTCGGCCGAACACGTGTCCCAAAAGAAAGTAATCGCCCGCCTGACTTTTCCTACCAACTGTTGCTTATATAGATACACACGTGCAGCGTTTTCTATTCAACGTCTTTTCTATATTATATACACCGAATATCAGCGAGTTTAAGATGTAAATTTCAACAAATACAATATAGTGGTTTACTTTAATCGTTCTATATTTGTTATAGAGCTTTCTCGTAATGTAAGAAAAGAACTAACACGAAAATATATTCAAATATTGAATTTCTTTCGTTTTTTTTCTCGCTATAACTCCAAAATTAATACTATACCATCGTATATACACGCGCATGACAGCAACCATCGTCCGAACGATTTGAATTACGATTTTAACTTAAGCTTTCTCCATAAAAAAGCCCGTAGACGAGCCAACGATAGATGAATTTACGATTAAATCCCCCTTTTTTCGGCACGACACGCGCGCTACTTCAAGAGCCCGATAAAAATTCACTTAAGAACGTCTGCACTTTACTGCTCGACCGTCGAGTGCAAAACTTTTTCGCTATGTTTTTAACCGTCACTATATGTATAAAACGATACGTACAGTCGTGATGTCACTCTTAAAAGCTTCATAATCATAGCTCATGCTTAAAAAAAAAACAAAAACCCTCCAACAACAATTATTGATTATGGGGGGCGACACTATTCGGCAGCGCCAAAAATAACCACAACGACATTCCTCGTCCCCTACACACACACACACTCTTGCGCAATCCACGCGCCGCGCTTGGCGAATTTCGAAATCCGTCGCGCGCGCGTCAACATCAGGCGCTCGCTAATGAAGCGGCCAACCGAGCGCGACGTGACTCGAGCGACGATAAATCTGCCTAATTTCCCGGCGCTAGTAGTGCGCTCGTCGCACATCAAAGCCCGACAAATGAATCGCGAGTGCGAGAAAAGAATTCGAGAGAGAGAGCGAGTGGATGATGTATACAGGCGCCCTGCACGCTCGCTTTGCAACGGATAACGATGCGCACGCGCGAGGCAGGCAGGCGTCGTTGAGATATTGCGCGCATTGACTAATTGGCCGTGTTGGACGGGACAGTTTTACTTTTTTGTAGGTTTAGCTGGTGGTGTCGTTGGCTGGAAGAAATATGGGGATATATAGGGAGGAAGGAAGGGTTTTTTGGATGGTGTGAGGTGGTGGATTGGTAGGATTCCGCGGTTGTTAATTAAAAAATTTTGGGTTGTCTGTGTGTACGGTGGAGTTTGGAATTTTGGGTTGATGATGTTATTTTTAATGTGAAGGATACTTTTTTTTCAGTTTTAGAATGTATTTTTATTGTGTTCTTTATTTGGTAAAAATAGTTTGATAATTTGAAAAACATAAGAGGAAAACCATTGCATGAATAATTAGATTGATATTTACAAATAGCAAAATATCGAACGATAGTAACATATTCTAATCAGATTCCAAACGAAATAATTATAAGCATAACAAACACAAAAAGCCTATATTTAACAACCAACGTATACTATCAAAGCATTCGCCCTTACCACGCTCTACCATACCTCTAAAAATTCCTAGAATCGCCAACCCTTCCACCTCTATATAATTGCCATAATCAACCTCCAAAACTACAATCGCCGCACCGCAGTACGCAAATGACCCGCCATAATACGCGCGTCCATCCCTATTTCCATCCTATAACAGAAAGCCGCCGCACACGAGCGCGAGAAACCGTGAATCCGTCAACGCGGACTGACTTCGCGCGCCTCGCTTTTCTTTGCGTAAGCTGCAGCGGCTCGCCACCCGCGTGTGCTTGCAGTTTTTCTTCGTACAGTGCGAGTAACCGTAGTGTGAAGTTTTATGGGGATTTTTTGAGTTTGCATTTGGGGTGAAAGGAAATTGAAAAGATCGCGGCTTCGAATCGGTTGGTTTGGGTATGGTTGGTCAGATGATCGGTTGGGAATCGCGAATGAATTTTTCATATAAAAATAAAGGTATACATATATCTATATATTATTCAGAGAGAATCAGAAAACTTCAGTCTTTGCTTCAAAAAATAATAAAGTTTTGAAAGATGGCAATATTATGTAGTAATGCTCCAAAATATTGTCTAAATTCAAACTCTCCATAATTTTAGCTATTCATTAGGTATATACAGGAAAACGGTAACATCTATAAATATATACAACTAACAGCATCGGCATCCATTAGAATACCACGTTCCAAATATCAAAAGCCGCAACGGTTGCATCGCAAACATCACAAACCCACACGCGCATCATATAAAATCCGCGGCGAGAAAACTTCGAAATAACTTCGATTACGTTACACTTCGCGTCTCTATAATTAACCACCAAAGCACCTATCTTATATTTACTCGAGTGTTTCCGAGTAACGCGGAAACCCGGCTACACTAAAGCCGTCGTCGGAGGCATTATTTTCGCGCGCTCGCTCGCCCGATTCGCATACGAGGGTCGCACGCGCGTGAGATCCACCCCCGCTCGTTATATAGTCGTTGCAGCAGTTCGAACGAAAAGGTACTTATATCAGCTGTACGGTGAAAGGAAGCTGTACGTCCTGAGGGGCCGGAAGCTCACACGCAGCGTACCTTCCGATGTATACTCGCGTGTCTTCGTCCCCTTTGTACCATTAATCCTGAGATTTGTCGTTTGGGTGTGATGACTCTACGCTGTGTGTAAACAGCGATTAGTCGCTTGGATGGTTCTTTGAATTATGGCTGGAGGAGGGGTTGGATGGTAGGTGGATGAGCGTTTAGTCGATATATTTTTGTTGGTGATGTTAATGATGGAGCTGGGAACAATGTTATAGTTATCGCAAGGTTGGTTTTGTGTTATATGCTTCTACTTTAGTTTTCGAACAAGATGAGGAAAATGGCATGTAATACAGTTTTACAATAAGATTTTTTATGCAGTTCTGTGCACGAAAAGTAATGCAAAGTGTAATATGTAAATGTATCCAATGAAGTATATGCAATGAATTCATATTAGAT
>UXGD01003491.1:0-20272 GCA_900474315.1 Torymus auratus | reverse complement strand
ATCCACTCTCGCAAGTGGATTATTTATTATAACAAAAGGATTTCTTCTGAGGGAAAGAGGAAATTTACTAGAAGTAAAAAAATTTTCATTTTGAAGGGAGAAGTCAATAATCTTGAATCAAACTCCGGTATATTCGCAGTGAATTGTTTTCTTCTTGCGTCAAGTAGATACTATTCAAGCGGATTTTTCCACTTGCTTCCAGTATCCACTTTTTTCAGTGTTTTATATCCGCAATTAATTATACTAATAATGAGGATGGATTATCCAGCAACATTCTCATTAGTTTAATGGCACAATTTTTTATTAAAATGTTCATTAACTCTATTATATAATCGTCGTGAAAAATATGGCACACTCACCGCGAAAAGAAAGCACTTTAGCTAATCATCACGCATCATGCTAATAAAATGCCTTCTAAAAAGTGTCTTCTCTCTCAACGAAAAAGCTCCCCTAAGAAGATGCTAAAACTCCCTTTCAAAAAACCACTTTTACCATCACGCCAGCTTTTTGCAATCACCTTACCCCAATATTCTAATCCAAACCATTAAACAACAAAATTATATGTCTCTGTAAATCAGGACGCGTCCTACCATGGTGTCCAGCATTCGTCGTTTATGTCGAACGGCTCTTCCGAGCTGATAGGCGCCGACGACGTAGACAATTGCCGGGTGCGACAGGCGATGGAGCACATTCAGAACAAGATCGCCAAGACCCGCGAGCTCATCAGGACGGAGCAGACGACCAGGGACGGTAAGAAAGACTTTTTGGCGTGGCACAAATAAAGTGTAAAAGTGTGTATAATATAGGTACCGTTATGTAAGAAAGTGTCTGGAAGGCATCGTGTGCACACTCCCGATGCATATTCAATTGCGTAGTATCGCGCATGTGCTTTGAGATAATTTCATAATTTATGCGGGAATTCGATTCGCGATAATGAAATGTTGCTGCGTGGGTTTGGATTTGAGACAAATACTTTTGCAGAATATTTGTGCAGAGTTTATGAGAATTGTTTTATTTCTTAAATGTTTGTATCAACTATTGCAATTACATTTAGGAAACGTGAAAATGAAATTCATAGTTACTAAATAAGTAAGTGCTAAAAAGATTTTGCACGTATATCTAAAATGACACCAATAACTTTTTAGAAAACGTGAACGAGTATTTGAAGCTGGCGGCGAACGCGGACAAGCAGCAACGTACGCGCATAAAGACGGTTTTCGAGAAGAAGAACCAGAAGTCGGCGCACAATATACTTCAATTGCAGAAAAAGCTGGATAGTTACTCGAAGAAGCTGAGGAATTATGAGATGAACGGTCCACAAGTGGCCCACCGACAGCCCCGCGAGGTCCTGCGCGATATGGGACAGGGCTTGAAGTACGTTCGCAGTCCTTATAACAAGCAATTTTTGTTTGGGTTTCTGCATGAAATCATGTTTTTTTATGATTTTTCTCCCTCGTTTTAGATTCATTGTGAGTTTTTTTGTTTATGGTTTGCATTCCTGCAATGCCCTTGCGGTGTACTCTGCGTGTTGCAACATTGCAAGTGCACTGATTTATACTGACACACATACTTGTATACTTACATGTGACAGGGAGAGTCAAATGTGCTATTATTGCTATTACTAATATGTTTTGTTTGTCGTTTTTGTGAAACTGTGCCTTCCTGTGATTAAATTAATTCCTTTATAAGATTAATAGTACATGTGGAAGTGATTTTTTTATTTATACAATAAAAGTAATGAACGTGCTAGGAATGTTGCACACTCAAAACGCGACTCGCAAGGGAATACGAATTGGGAATCAGTTTTAGTAATTTAACGTAGTAATTTTTCAAAGACCTTTTAAGTTTTTTTCATGCATTTTCCCAATAGTTTCGTACTTTTACATAATATGTTTAACCTTAATCGCTTTTACTGTTTATTTAGAAATGTGGGTGGTAATATTCGCGATGGGATAACAGGATTTTCAGGGTGAGTTTAGCACGATGATATTTTTTCTTAATTTTTACTTATACTATCACAGAATGTGCTTTTAACACATACCACTATCAAATAGATGCTAGTGATCATAAATGTTTTTTACCAAAGCAGAATTTGATTGCTTTTGATATTTCATATTGGACACTTAATTTATAATAAGTAGTCAAACATTGATGAGCTAAAATAAATAAATAAGAAAATAAAACGAATATGTAAAATTTATTTTTGTAGAATAATTTATTATAAAAATGTACCATAAATTCCATTATTATGAATATAATCAATGTTAAATATATCATACATAATCAATATCTAATACATTATATATTATTTCATATAAATAAAAAATGTGTTACTTATCTTGTAATATCTATATCATGTTAATTGTATTATAAAAAAAAATTATTTTAATATATTTAATTTATTCAAACGTTACTATATTCTTACAGAAGCGTCATGTCGAAACCAAGGGAGTTTGCTCATCTAATAAAAAATAAATTCGGCAGTGCCGATAACATAAATAGTATATCACGTGAGTACACTGCTTAATTACTTCTCATCATTTCGTTTTCTTTGCTTTACTTTGAGAGGTGTTTTGTTTATTGTATCGTCGCAACTTGCCTCGCATAAAAGGAAAAAGATACAAAAGTATATACACCTTTACACTCTCACACTATCTAAAAGAAATAAAAACATTTTCACTGCGATCTCGCAATCACTGCGTTCACAAGTCACATCCGCAATTACAATTGGTATTATAATGCAATCTAACACGTTTTTATTGCTCTTTTTGCGCTGCCATGTGATAGTCGACAGTAGTAAGTAAAAAAAAAAACAGGATAAAGTTACCGACACGCTTGAAAAGACTTCACTTTCTTTCTCTAACTTTGTCGCACATTTTTTCCACACAATCGCTTGGTGTTTGTTCTTATAAGCTTTCCAAATTTTCGCTGTGTTCGAACGTTGGAGTACAGTTATCCAATACCGAAGAGAGAGTGAGAGAGAATAATAATTGGCTTGGAGTCACTTCAGATGGTGCTAAAATAAATTTATTTCCATGTTTATAATAAAGTGGCTAAATCAATCGCGGGTGTTGGAAAGCGAAGTTTTTTCGTGAATCTCACATTCATGTAATGGTCCATACTCATACATTCTAATTAATGACAGTAACAAAATTTATTTTTAATTTCTTTGTGTTCTGTTAATGTGATTAAATTGTCATTCATCAATACAATGTTTCATAACTATATACTATACACAATTATACATAGGTATACAAAAACATAAATTGATAAAATGCGAGACATCGCTGCGTCGAGGTTTTCTAGAACTATCAGTATCAATTCTTAGACAGCAGACATTTCATTTAGTAATTTTTATTATAGTTTAGTTCATAAACTTTATTTATTATTAAAGATTTTATAGATTGTTTTATCTGATTATTTATATTTCAAATGGGTTAAAAATTTATTACATATTATATTCAGTTATATAAATGTCTAATAAATCACTTTACAGGGGTGTCAATAAGATTCTGATGATTTACTTAATATCAAAGATTAAATAAAAACACGAAGTTTCTAAGAATTGAAATAAAAGCTCATCTGAGTTTCAAACAACAAATTCTGATTGACATCCTATCATAATATCGTAACTCCTTTGTAGTCGCTCTACCTGCATTCAATCCAAAATATATGTATACTGATCTGTGTTATTATTTGAAGCCTATAAGGGTGATCTTAAAAAATATAAGAATACATCACCATATAAAAAAAAATCAATTCGCTCCCCGTGGGCTCCTCCATCACCTCTCTCACATACCAACCAGCCAATGGCCGTTGCGTGTATTGGATAAGCGCTGTAAATCTAACAGGCGAACCCTTTCTCTGTGCTCTGACCGTAGATGGCTCGACATTTTATGTAAACGATCCAACGCGTGCAACAGGTAACAACGGCGATAGTGGCAGCGTCGAGGACGAGGGTGGCAACAAGGCGCATCACGGTTCAGCTACATTACCCGGTGGCTGTAGTCTGGGCTCGAACCACAGTACCGGAGTTGCTGGAGGCAGCGGTACAGCGGCGGCGGGTGGCTCGGGACAGCCAGGGACGACGATTAAGTTCCCCTCGGAGGAGGGCAGCGAGTGCTCGAGCGTTACGAGCGAGAGCGGGCCCGGAAGTAGGGGACAGGCGCACACGTGTGGACACGAGGGTGGCAGGCCTTGTAGCCTCAAGTCGATATTCGCCGAGTTGCAGGAGCATAGGGAGAATCTGGATCGGGCCAGAGAAAAGATTGAGCAGTTTAAGGTGCGTATGGGATGTATAAGTATCGGTGAGAAGGTGAAGTTTGATTGTGAAGGTACAGACATTACAGTGATTCGTCGTGAATTTGAAGTATGTTCAAATTCTTGAGAAATATTCACAAAAATCAGTTATTTTCTCAAGAATTGGAGTGTGTCTCAGAGTCACTTTTGAAATTAACAGTAATGTTTTAAAAAAGTATTAAAAAATACTACATTATCTAAATATACCACAATCTATTAGCCAAAAGAAAATACTTAAATCTCCTCTAAATCTACAGACTATGCAACAAGAAGTCAGTTTTCTCTCGCAAGCACTGCAGGAGGAGCGTTTCCGCAGCGAGCGACTCGAGGAGCAGATCAACGACCTCACTGAGCTTCACCAGAACGAGGTTGAGAACCTGAAGACGGCGATCACCGACATGGAAGAAAAGGTGCAGTACCAGAGCGAGGACCGACTACGCGACATCCACGAAATGCTCGAGAGCTGTCAAACGAAGATTTGGAAGATGGAGCACCAGCAACAACAGCACCAGCAGTACGTGACCCTTGAGGGTCTGGACAATAGTAACGCTAGAGCACTGGTGGTGAAACTGATTAATGTCGTGCTGACGGTGCTGCAAGTGGTACTGCTGCTCGTGGCCACAGGTGCCGGGATCATGATGCCGTTCCTTCGGACAAGGTAAGGGATCTTATTTTTTTATGTGATTTATAATGTTGTGACTAATGGTTGAAATGTTTATTTGAGTATAATGTTTGTTACTTGTTTTAGTACGTTTTGAGTCAATTCCCTATTGGTTTTAACTTAGATTGGAATGAGTAAAATTGACTTAAAACGTGCTCATGGGGGTGTGAAGTGAACATTAAACATATATATTTCAACATGGTTTGTTTTCCTTCAAATTTTAATTGCCATTGAGCAAATTATTGAACAATCCTCTTCAATTAAAATTAGCCACAAAACGTTACAGCGGACACCGGTAAAATTCAATTCGACCTAGCAACGCTCATAATTAAAAAAATATATTTATAGATCAATCACTTTACAGCTCAGTTTCTCACAAGTCACTTAGAAAAAAAAAGAAAACAGTTACGCACGTTTTATTTTTGCCGCCCGTTTTTTTTTTCTCAACCTCGCCTCACACCATCCAAAGCTGCATTTTTTACAACGAATCATAAAATTCTTTATATTATTTTTTCAAAGGTATAATTTTGTATTACTATTATGATTTGCACGCCAGTCTCTCATCCTTTACGTTTTGCCCTTTTTGCCGGTGTTCCTCGCCGCGTCTGTTTCAGCTGTACTAAGCCACATTGTTTCATGTGCAGGGTGCGCATACTAACGACGACGATCGTCATACTCGGCATCATCTTCGTGCTAAAGCAGTGGCCCGAGGTGCACGACGTCGGCAGCCACCTAATGCGCCACCTCAAACAGACCCTTGCCGTCAAGTAGCATTCCTCCATCGCGCTCACGCTTGAAGACGACATTGACGATGGTGATGATCGTCATGACACCGTTGTTTATTGTTGCGGAATAGGGAAGAGACGAGGTAGAGAGGTAGCGAGAAGTTTTGTCACGCGCGCTCACTTCTGTCCTCTCTAGCTCGTTTTCTTCGCAGCATCCATCGGGCTTCACTGCACACAGAGATTATATATATATAGGTGTGTGTGTGTATACGTACACGTGTAAGAGCATGAGAGTGGTTGAAAGAGATGGAGGAGCTTTTTTACTGCAAGATGTGCTTTTTTCGCGACTACGTTTGTTCAGGTGCCGCCGTGAATTGTCGATTATTTTTCGATTTTAAGAGGTAGGTAGTGACGTTCGTCGGGATTAATGCGATTTTTTTATCACACATTCTGGTAGTCATTTTACCTGTAACCGTTTAATTCTTAGTATACTTGCATTTCAAGCAAATTTATTTATTTTTTTGTGACGCAGATGATTAAAAAGTGACGCACATGTTCTATGATATATTTGGTGAGACAATAATTTAAAATACTTTATAAGTGTGGCAGTTTAATTGCTTTTATTCTAAAAACATTTAATCTTACGACGGAAATTTAATTATGTATCTTAGTGTAGTTTACATTGACTCAGAAGTTTGACGCTTCAAGAAAAAATAAATTTAAAATAAATAAATCTTACAAAAATTCAAAATTTTGAGAAGAAAATTTCTTGCTCGTTCAAATAAGCCTTATTGCAGTAATGAGATGTTTCGGCTATTAAATTATATCTTGTAGATTTTTTTGTAAATAACAAAGAATATATTGACCAAAAGCACGTCTTGCTAGTAAGAAAAATCATTCAGCTCTGGTTGAAAATGAGCTTTCCGACTACATATCGGACACTGCAAGTATGTTAGTTGCGACAGGCAAACGATGGACGAAAAGAAAAAAAAACGTTGGGACATTTGCAGACCGAGTCGAGCTCGAATTTGTTAAGAGGATAGAATCGCTAAAGTTTTTTATCGTTGTATATTTAAATAAATTTTTTATTTAGTCTTATTCTCCTTCTTGTAGACGTAATTTTTTATTTATTAAACCCTGAAATAGGCGTTTATATATTTTTGTATGGTATCGCTTTAATATTACGGGCTTATTACAGATCAAAACTTAAGTTTTTCATTGCCCTGCAAACATTATTTTTGCAAAATAACTACTAATGTTATTTCCCTAAAAATGAAACTTTTCTTTTTCTAGTGTACTACTTTTTATGAGATAAAAGTTAAGAAAAGTTATTTAAAATAAAAAATTTTAATATAATTTATTCCCATAACATTTAAAAAATATCACGACTTTTGATTATGGTTTTTCGTATCCATGTATACTGCGCCATAAACTAATCTTACAGCACAAAAAAGAAATGTATCATTTTCAAAGGCTATATATAAGAGCTATCTTTTGATGCTAAGGAAAATCGAACCTCTACTCTCTCTAACAAGATCGAATTCCGCTAACAATAATTGAAACCACATCCGTCGTATCGAGTAGACTCGAGCAAAAAAGAAAAAAAAACAATAATGCTACTTGCAAGCATTTTCATGGATAAATAAATGTTACAAAGGAGAATAAATAGCGCAAATGTTGAAGCAAATTTGAAGCGCTGCTAATCGTCCAGGCACTAGAATGTAAGAGACAACAGTGTAAATTCAGTCGAGATAGGTGATAAGAGAAAAAATCGTACACATTCACAAGCAAACATATAACACGAGCACTTGCACACGTCTTGCGCTAGTTGACACACACATTTATTGTGTTAGATATACTGTACTATTGTAGCATGACTTTAGAATTTTGTGTCGCCGATGTAAGGTCATTAATAAGAGGCATATGCGTCGTCGTAGCTCTACACATACACACACGCACACACACGCACACACACACACACACACACACACACACACATAGATACAAAAATACATGCGCACGTAATTGTATAGCTTCATTTCGTTGGTTTAGCCAGGACTATAACGAGGGAAAAACGGGTGGGCGTTTCAAAAAGCTGAGTAAGCGAAAATGCGCGCATATAGTAAACACCAGAGAACGCGTTTTGTAGATTACAATATAAAATTATTATTTGTTCTTGAAGGCAAAAATAATTATTTTTCAGAACGAATGACGTCAAGATTTTTATAATTATTCTCATAAAATTCATTCTGGCGAAACTGCGACAAATGTTGCTTTTCCTGCTTTCGTTGACTGTATGCAGCTTCTAGGATTCTTTATTAGTAACAAAAAAGTTATTTATTCGAAAGACAAGTGACAATGAAATGAGAAAAAGACTGATAGTGGATTGGCTGGTTGGCGCAAGTTTATTATCGAGCAGTTTTTTTTTACTTCTTCGAAAGAGAAAAAAAGCGCGCCCTCTGAACAAAAAGTAAAGCTTTACGTCGCTATATACATGAGAGAGGAATATTCTTTCGGCACGTGTGTGTGTGTGTGTGTGTGTGTGTGTGTGTGTGACTCAGTACAAACATTCCCAGTATTTTAACAAAAGAAAAGAGACGAAAGAGAAAAATAAGTTTAAAAAAAATTTTATCGAAATGTAATAATGTAAGAAACGGGATAGACAGATGAAAAACCGAAAATAAAATATCGCGTTTGTCGTGTGCACCGAAAAATACCTAAATATATACCCATATTCTTACTCGGAATATCGACGAGCGATTTGAATACAGCAAAAAAGCATACACACACATACCCACCCATACCTCTGCTGTACGGTAACGGATTAATAATTTTCTACATTTATAACAAAAGTGAAACGAAACGCGCGAGATGCATCTCGCGTGTGTGAAAAATGTCGCGTACGCATTTTTATTGGGTAGCCGAGAGCGGCCCTTGTATTAGGAGCTTGTTATATTGATGTTTAGTACGAGCGAAGCGTAATTTAGGGAAGAAGATTTTTCAAGGAGGTGTAGATTGTGTCAATTTGTTTTTTTAATAAGAAGTGTTTTGTTCTTTTGATTTTAATTTCTATCGCGCATTGTTGTGAACATATTATTTTAACGTTTTTCAAATGTCGCAGGGGCATGTATTTTATTTCACTTTCTTGTTGCAATGACAAGTTTTTATACAAGAAATACACAGATCGGAACAAGTTATTAACGTTTTACACACTTGTCGATTGTTGTTATAACTATCTTTCATTGTATGAAAACGTGAACGTCTGACACCTCTTTGGAAACTAGCTCAGTGTTGGCAATCAAAAATAATTTTTAAACTGGTGATCTCTGTATATGTAATACTAATGGATATTATTATTGGATATTAATATTGGATATATTGATAATTTATTCGTCAATTTTAATCTGTATTTTATAATTAATTTTTCCTTTCAATCAAACTTTCTTCTCGTAAGTGTATACATATTATATACGATATTTAGTATAAATACTATTTATTCGAAATTTTATAGAATATATTAATGAATAAAAGTGGCAAAAGTTCATTCAATATATTAAATGACCTTAGGTTTTCAAAAAACAAAAATAATTTTAAGCCACTTTAGAATTAGAGCTTCATTTCTCATATTTCGCGTTCAACGGGAACAATTGTATCTACCAATAATATGAATTTTTTCAAAAAAGTTTCATAAAGAGAAAAATAATTTAAGTTATATTATAATCAAAGTGCAATTTAGTTTAGAAGATTCATTTTACCCAGTAAAATCGTACGACAACAAATCCATCGATAGATTATGTCCAACACTGGTCTAAGTAGTTGATTCACTACGTGTTTATTTGTTAGTGTCGATAATGGAAGACGTATCACGACCATATAAATATGTTATATTCGTGTCTTTGCTAGAACAGAAAACATTTTTAAACTGGCAAAAGTGTTGTTCTAAAAATGGAGAATAATAATTTTAATAGCGCAAATAATGTTTAAGTAGGAACACGAATTAAATTGATAACAATAATTGTATGTTTGCGGCAGGGTCGATTTTTAAATTTCGTCGCGCTTGCATCGATGTTGCAATTCACCCTCTTTTTCCATACATATATATTTAGCACTCATCGAGGCGTGAGTAACATGTCTCGATCGTGAAAGGAAAAAAAAATAAAACGAATATTTGTTCCTAGTAAGTTTAATATAAACGCGACGAATACTATATTTGCATCGTGCTCTCTGTCTTTGACTCTCTTAAATGCTCATTTTTCGTCACCTACTTGGCTGTTGTAAGAGACGACGATCCACTCGAACGTTCATGCTTTTAATTTCCCCCTTTAAAATGTCTGATGTGTATCATATTTGATACGACGCGGGTTTTTCTGTGATAAAAATAGCGAAATCGTTTGAATTGGTAAGATGCAAACATTCGTTTTTCCTCGTAAAAATTAAGTTTATCAATTTTATTACATTGCGTGACTTTCAAATAAAAAGTAAATCATTTTGAAAATAAGTTCAGTGCAGTTTTGTGATTAATACGTATTCGATAAGTCAATATATTGTGACAGTATTACATTTTAAAACAATCTATAACCCGAATAGGTGTTAGACGTTTTATGTAATGTTTCACTATGAGTCCATGTACTAAAGTAAAATTTTTCAGAATTTAGTAATTTGTTGAGCCTACAAAAAAAGATTGCTATACAGAGTAAGTACTATGATACCATTATACTGAGGGCTGCTTGATGAGAGGGATAAACATTACTGAAATAGTACATTTATCTATATCTTTAAAAGCGCCTCCGATTCCTAATATATACATCACATTGTTGAAACTACAGTTATATAAACGCTTCCTAAATTTTTAAAATTTATAAAATTTAGCTCCAAAATATTACTTTTAATGATACGCGAAGTAAATATTATTTTTGAATCACCCTAAAGTTTTGGCTCTCAACTATTTATATTAATCAAATTTTCATCGAAACAGTGATATCCCCGACATGGAAATTCGAGTGAATCGTTCATCGACAATACATTTTTCATCTTTTCTCGCTCCGAACGTAAATTATATAAAAGGTAAAAATGGTTATTCAATATTTTCAACCACCGCGAGCTCACACATACGTTCGAGCGTCGTTTTTGGGATCAATTTGTAATGTATATGTATGTAACTTGTATATCCTATCTATCAAATGTAGATGATTCCCCCCTCCCTCCCACACACTCCTTGTCCTCTGTAACGAACGACCAGAAATAGATTTTCAGTGGCTCCCGAATCTTTTTTTTTAAAGCAATCAATCGAATGAAGTTTGCGTTTCTATGTTGAAAACGATATGCAATCCAGCATTGTTGGGCATGCGAAATCATTTTTCTTTATTGTTGGCTTGCGTTTTTTTTTTTAAATTTTAAGAATTCTCGGAAAAGTAACGACCTTTCATGAGGTTTTTGTAAAATTCGCGTGTACAATTCTCGATATTTATTTCTAATTTCAAAACAATAGAATAAGATGCAAACATTTGTACAAACTCTTGTCAATTTCTTTTTAATATATCAAAATCTTTACACAAATTAAAATCTGTGTGTAAGTATTACGTTCGTGCATATATTTTTATGTAACCATTTTCTCAAGGATTTTGTACATAATGTATGTTGCACCAACTAATACGAGCAAAATTTGCCCAACTCTGCAGCTCAAGACGAAACGAAACAAAAGTCCAAGTACATAAAGCGCAAGTATTCTAGAGAGAAGAGAAAAAAAGAGCGGACATGGCCGCCCGCGTTTTAGCCGAATATATATACGTCTTATAAACAATGTAGATTGAGCATTGAGTGTAAATAGGACAAAACAATTTTATAAGTATCCGCGCGTGCGCGTAAGTATGTACATAAATAAATAAAAGCGAAGCATTAAGCGAGCGAAAAAACATATGCAAAAAGTATATACAATTGTGCGAGGGGTAATTATACAAAAGTTTATAAAGACAAAAGAAAGAGAGCGACAGAAAAAGGAAATTGCGGGGGAAAACTGCCATGTGCTTCGTCGACAAATCGATTGTGATTTATTGAATAATAATTAAAAATTAATTAAATAAAATAAAGAGGAAAAAGAAAAAATGTGGTTGTGTGTATAAGTTATTTCGGCTAAATACTACGAATAACGAGATGCTCTTCGAAGCCAATGGCAGTGACGACGGCTTCTCCTTCGTATAGCCAATTGACACATTTTAGGTCTCGTGAAGTATGAGCGATTCGTCATAGAGCGTAAGATAATTGCAGTGGTAGACGCGATATACACATTGTACACAAGTTACATGTAAGACATTGATACACATATACATACACATATGTTTCACGGTGCTTTTTTGGTGATGTGCAGTCAGGGCCCCTTTCTTTTCATTTGCCTGTATACATTTTTAAAATTGTACTAACTGTATATTGTGTGATATTTCGGAGATTTCCTCGTGGAATTTTTCACTCGTTTTCTGCGTTATTGTATGCGATAAAAATGTTACGGGGCTCAATACATGAATAAGGAGAATATAGGTGGAAACATTTTTTTCCATCTCGTCTACGTTCATTTTATATGTATATTGCTTTCAAAGTAATCAATGTTAGTAACAATTAGAAAAACAAAGAAAAATAATTATCTAAAATTTTAATTCACGGAAATCCTATCTTATCCTCTTTCGATGTACAAATCAAACAAAGCTTTCGTCGGAATAAGTATATTAAAAAATGAACCTGCCCCCTTTCAACAACATCCTTCGGTGACAACGATGGACGTATTTTGTACTTTATATATATGTAATTCATCGAAAACGCGCTCTATATGCTTTTCTTGTTGAGGTACCTCTCTGTTTGTTCTACGAATCAACCACGATTTGTATGTGTAGCACTCGAAAGGCGAACAAAAATACGATTTTGTATATTATTAAGTACACCGTTCTATATCACGCGTTTGTTTCGAAACAAATAGCAATTTTACTACACACAAACACACACACGTACACACATACACACACACACACACACACACACGCACACACACACGAGAACAGGAAAAGGGGTCCTGCATAGAAACCAGTAATTATATAGTTATTACAGTAGCGTTAACGATAATGTAATTTGGCGCGACGAGACGAGGCGTCCGAGGAAGAAAATATACGCTGTTCGATCCGCTTTACAAAACGCGCGCGCACGAGAAAAAATTAACAATATCAGAAGCGAGGAGAGAATTGTTTTATCAAATGCGAGCATAGATTGACTTTCGTATGAAAAGAACAAAGAAAAATAAATGAAAATAAAATAATGGCAAGTGCAATCAAATGCTACTGCCGCGCTATGAACTATATATATAGAGAGATATATACGCACGTTTCTTTGGCGTCCGGTTCCAATATGTCGCGTATGTTATCCGAATAAATATTGTCACAAATAAAAGCGAATTTTTAGAAAATCATCCGCATATCTTTTTTCTTCCTTTATACCTTTACCAAAATGTTTTTCCCTTCGGTTTTATAAATTATTGTTACCTGTTTGCACTTCTTCATACGGTAGTAGTTAGTAGTATTTTTTTAGTGGCCGTAGTTCTCTCAACTGAGACGCCGATATGCCATATCATGTACGTACTTATACTTCAAGGGAGTGAATTTTTTGTTTGTTAGCGAAGCCTATTATAGATAGTTGGAGGATGCTATCGCCCCAACTACTGGCAGTTTCAAGTGGGTTCCGAACCACCGAGACCACAGTGAAAGTAAGCACATGAAAAATTAGTGTTTCAGTGGTGCCGGCTTTTTCACGGGAGCGAGAATCGAACCCAGGACCTTTTAGATACGAGTCCGACGCGATACCGCTGAGGCGCTGAGCCACCGTGGCTCTTCTTCATAGGGTCGTAAATGTAAAGATTGTTATGAGTGTTTGAATAATTAGGAAAAACTCTAAAAATTGAAAATATAACATTTTTTATCATTTTTACATACTTTTAATAAACTAATTTATGGATACACACTATGTACGGGACAGATGAATATTAACAAATGTTTTCAAATGAATAAAATATAGTACTGGTTACTTTATTTTCATCATTGGTTACAAGATGACTCTGATGTTTTAGTGTATATTTATATACAAATATTCTCGCAATAAGGATCACTTTTCCGTTGAAAATTTGAGGCACATGCCAGTAGGTGTTTCATTTTTTATATTATTTATTGCGTACAACGCAAATAAAGATTTACATTTTCGAGTTACACTTAACAAATCAGAAGTTTGTTAACAAACTAAATTTTTTATAAGGAATAATGCATTTAGCAGAGATCGCACGTATATTTTAATGGACAAGATAAGACGTATGCGACAAATATAAAATAGATGAAAAAATATATATGATAAACGATAAAACGAATTGTGCGTCACCTAGTATATACACATAATAACGATACTTTATATAATCATACATATTTATCATTGTTTCGGTTTTCTTTGTTTTCTTAACGTTATTATACAATGGCTTATTTGGAGATGGGTATTTTATTATTTACAAATTTTTCATAGTAGTATAGAAAGCATAAACACTTTCTTTATGCAAAATCTGCTAAAGTACTATTTTAAGT
This sequence comes from Torymus auratus, assembly GCA_900474315.1. Classification (NCBI taxonomy): domain Eukaryota; kingdom Metazoa; phylum Arthropoda; class Insecta; order Hymenoptera; family Torymidae; genus Torymus; species Torymus auratus. Next base: position 5,987 of record UXGD01003491.1, on the reverse strand, counting down.
CATCTTAAACAGTTATTTCAAAAATATTTGCAGTAAATTTAATAAAATCCATCTCCATTATAAACAAATAAAAAAGTTTACAAAAAATATCATTTATTTAGTAAGGAAAGTCTATTCTGGCATTAATTTTAGCTTTAATAGCAATGCTTGAAGCTTGAATCTCGATCATAAGTATATCAATCGACTATTAGAAGAGGACATTAAGAAGTAGTTAATTTATACTAGTGTCCATTCCATTTTTTTTCTTTTACCGTAAAACTATTGAATGATATATAAAGATTCTGTTTCTTTTAGGATTAAAAAAATGGTTGCAAACCGTTTTGCTGAAAACTCTTATCTTTTAAAAGGCCACTCTGGTCGAAAATTTTGTACAATGCGAAATTTCTACACGAGCTCAAATCAGACGATAAAATGCCTAAATTTGAAGAAATGATTGTTTTTACAAACGCTCAACTAATTCTTAACATCCTCGCTGCTTTTGTACAACTTCAATCGGCGACAACGTTATCCATGCCCACTTTCTGTGTCTCTTGCACGCTCTTCTCATTAACTTCCTTCGGCATTTCCTCCGCCGTACCGGTCGTACTGGCGACTGCAGACTTTACCTCCAAACTGGCCGCGTGGTGCTTCTTCTTATGGCTCGTCATCGTCGAGCGCGAGACGAACTTCTTGCCACACCCGTCGCACTCGTATGGCCGCTCGCCCGTGTGCAGCCTCTTGTGTATCGCCATAGGACTGAACTGCGTGAAGGTTTTGCCGCATATGTCGCAGCGGTACGGTCGTTCTCCAGTATGCGAACGTCTATGGCAGCGTAAAGCCGATTGTCTTGCGAACACTTTGCCGCATATGTCGCACTTAAAGCTTTTTTCACCGGTATGCATCGTCGAATGGATCTTGAGGTCCACTCGTGTTAAGAATCCTTTGCCACAGACCTGGGAAACAGAGATAAGATAAAATATTTAGTTATAAAAAATTTATTTAATTAGCTTTCGTGTATGCATACCTCGCATAAATACGGCTTTTCTCCGGTATGTATCCGCAGATGCGTATTGAGGTAACTCTTGCTTACGAACATCTTATTACAAATGACGCAGGGATACTGTCTATTATCCAATCCTGAGTGTATCTTTTGATGACTCTTGCACAGACCTTTTGTAATGAACCCTCTGCCGCAAATCTCGCATGTATATGGTTTAACACCCATATGTCGATTCTCGTGATCGAGAAGCGACTGCTTCGTTTTAAAGTTTTGGTCGCACGTGTTGCAGGAGTAGGGCTTGACGTTGGAGTGAACACGCTGATGGACGACGAGGTAACTCTTGCACTGGAAGCCTTTGCCACACGTCTCGCAGCTGAAGTCGAACTGACCAGTGTGGGTGGCCGTGTGCTGGGCCAGACCGATCTTGCTACGAAATGCCTTCTCGCAGACCACGCACTGGTATGGTTTTTCGCCCGTATGCTTGCGCATGTGTTCCTGCAAAGTTTAATTGATTGTCGATTAGCGTTTTGTTTTGAAAAATGGTTTCTTGATTAGGATGGTATTGAATATATTCCCTCAGCGATCCAGTGAGCCTCAGGCTTCAACTGGAGCGGCCAGGTTTTTCGTCACAGACAATTTGCGAGCAAGGATAAGCCATCATTGGGAAAGGCTATTTTTTAAAATTCTTAAATAATCAAACTATACTGTATTAATTTACCTGAAGTTTATAATTTGTTCGATACTGTTTGCCGCAATGAACACACTCCTTTGGAGTCCACTTAGGCCGCGAACCCGTTGTTTTTTTCTCACTCATCTGTTGCTTTTTCTGTGTCGTTTGCGACGACTCCGCTATACTTTTTGTATCGTTAACTTTATGCTTTCTTTCGATGCACTCTTGATTATGGAGGTTTAATACTTCGATGCTAATAAAGTACAGTTCACAATTGGGACACGTGCAAAAGTGCTCCTCGAAGTGGGCGGCGAGGTTATTGGGTTCTGAGGCGGCTTCGTTGCAAAATGGACAAACGTACCTGAAGTACATTGCAAAATTGATTAATTCATAATTTTCAAAAATAGCGTATGCATAAATGAGGTAACAAATTATAATTCAACTAACCAATTAGTTTCAGTCTCGTCAATCGTAGGATTATTCAGCGCACTCTCGAGCAGCGCGTTCTTGCTCCTTTTCGTATACTGCACCATTATCCCGTCGGTATTATCCGCGTCAACATGGTGACTCGTGGACGGCAGAGAGAAAGAGTGCGCGGACGTTTCCTGCACGTTCAATGGGTCCTCGCAAGGATCGTCCATGTCGCTCGTCGCCCTGGACGAGGCGAAACTTCGCGGCTGCTGCTGGTGTGGCTGTGTCGTTGGCGCTTCGCAGCCGTTGAGTCCGTTCGACAGGTCGCCGCGGTCGGGCACTTGATCGAATTTCACGCTGTCGCAGTAGCGCACGATCTGTTGCTTTTGGGGTTCGTGGGGCTGTGAGGCCATGGAGGTGACGTAGTTGATATCCAGCTGACTGAGGTGCGCACCCACGGTAAGGTTCTCTACGGTTACAGATTCCAGATGCATGGCGATTTCTTGATTCGAGACCTGGAGAAATGATTTACAAAGTTTAGAGGTATTCAAGTTTTTTTTTACAGTAAAGATTAAACCCAATATTGAATAACAGCATTAAATTATTTATTAATTAAATGTATTATAATGCAGAATAAATTTAATTTTGTTATTAGATTAAAAATTCTAGGTAAACAAAATAGTAGATTATGCACCTAGGGAGTAAAAGTAAAGAATGTCTCAGATCGCATATAATTGCAACAAATATGCGATCTGAGGGATTCTTTACTTACTCCCGTGGTACATATACTAATTTTCTCCACGAGGAGCGTAAAATGCATAGGCTGTTTTTCGCCCGCAGGTCGTACAGTACGCACTTTACGCGCCGTGTGGAGAAAATAATAATAATTATATAAATCATGCATTCATTAAAAAAAATTTTTTCGATAATGCATTCCCTCAGCGATCCAGCAAGCCTCGGGCCTGAACTGGAGCGGCCATAAGTTGTCGTCACAGACAATTTGCGAGCAAGGATTAACCATCATTGGGAATTTCGACATTTATTTATGTGACATAAACGGAGGTAGGATTCGAACCCGGGCCGACTGATTGACAATCGACAACTTAGACGATGGAGCTACCATCGCATACCCCCCTAACAACGTTTTAAATACCAAAGATATCAGTAATTACAGGGACCTATTTCTCGTGAATCAGTTTCAAATCTGTTATAAAGTGTTATGTGGTCTAAGTATATAAACACTATATTATAGAGAGAATATTATATATATAAGAGAGAGATTGATTGATTCCTTTATTTAACACCTTGGGGTTTAACCCCGTCTGGCGCTCAGAGTGGTAATACAGAGTGATTGTGTATATAATCGAAGATATTTGTGTGATAGCGTATGGAGAATATAAAAAATAAAAAATATAAAAATATAAACAATATATATAAAAAAAAAAAGAGAGACAGAGAGAGAGAGAGAGAGAGAGAGAGAGAGAGTTAAATTTACGTCAAATGAAAAGGTGTAATGGTGTATTTTTGGTTATTTCAATCAAATTTTATTAAAAATATTAATAAAAAATTTAAACTTCTACAGAGAAAGAAATATTATAGTAAAAGTTACCATGTCTGTAAATGTAGGACAAACTGGAATTATCAAAAAATTACTATAATTTTATGGTAAAAATTACGATTCATTTTTGGAAGTTTTTTCTATATCGTAAAAATTACTATAAATTTATGACAATTTTTACCACAAATTCTGGTCATTTTTTAATAATACGAGTCTGTTGCACTTTTACAATCAAATACAGTAAATTTTATCACAACATTTTTCTCTAAATGTATAAAAAAATACTTTAATATTTGATAAGTATTAAATACTGATTCTGAAATCTCACTCAAGCTTTACTTTGATAAGTATTACTTATAATTTTTACGGAACTATTTTTTTTAAATACTGTAATTATTGAACAAGCTAGATATTTTAAGAGTGATATCAAACTTATAAATGTTACTTTACTAGACTTTCACGATTCATGCAATTATATACACTTACGTTAAGTTTATACAATTTCAAATGTATTATAAAACATGCTATAAAAGTCTTGACCAAATATATTGAAACCACTTAAAAACTAATTTATGGTGATTAATTTTACCTCTCTCATTTGTTCATTCACCATTCTCACTGTTTCACCATCTATGTGAAAGCCTGCAACTTCAATATCAGTCTCTTCTCTATTCATTTCTTCTTGCGTAGAAACTGGTTCTCTATCATTCAACTCAATATTGTCCATTACTGGTATTAACTTGTCATCAATGCCATTACTAAGCCTTTCTATGTTTCCTCGGATTACATTAATATTCACATTATTTAGAGCATCAACTTCTTGTTTATTAATAGTCTTCAACATTTGCCTGAACATGTTCTCTGTTTGTAGAACTTTTTCTCGAAAATTAAAAATCTCATCTACTTTAAAAGCACAATCTTCGCAGACAACTTTAGGAAGTTGATCCGTTATTGAAATCTGTGGAGAAGTAATCAATGATCAATAATTGAATAGATAATATGATAATAGACATATCCATACAATAGTAGATATACCTGAACTGGAAAACATGCTGCAATCTTTTTGTCAATATTTCTCATGTGTTCGCCTGCTTCAAAGATTGGTAAGCCCATAAGGATTCCCATCTTTGTGGCACATAATCGACAAAGGTAATCGAGTTGTTCAATTACTGCCATTTTGATCAATGTTTTGTAATCAAATGAAAGAAATCAGTAAAATATTTTTCAATTTCAATAAGTTATGTCAACATTTCTATTCATACAAAGTTCCCTGTAGTACTTTCCTGTAAAAGTAGAGCATTTATTTTAGTTTAAAACACACAATTGTAAATATATAATAAATATACTTAACCGTAGCTAAAGATTTCTAATGAATTTTGAATTTAAAACCAAAATTAAAATTTAATTTTCTACCATACGATTAACAGAATTTTACAATATATTCAACGATCACAGAAACAAAAAATTCTACCAGTATTTAGTCTCCATTAATTACTGATGTACCTTGAAGGAAAGTATATCCACCAACTGAAGGACCAGCCTCACCAGCATCCCTGCATCCTTCTCAACCCAAACTTCTTGCCTTGTACCTCACATCTCCTCAGCACTCTACTGACCAAACCTTCCACAAAGAGAAAAGGACACTTAGCACAAAGGGCTGGCACACACAACCTCACTCAACCACAAGACCATCGCTATTGTACTCACGGCAAGTGGCTGTATACTCCGCCGCCGTCTTTTACAGAGCTAGTGCACGGACCGCCGTCGCTGCATCTCGACCTCTGAACTGAATGTGAGGATGTAAAAGGGCTGTTTTTCTTGATCGGCGTCCCGTGAAGTGTACTACGTGTGTGTACGAGAACACGAAACCCGATGGGACGTACTTACAGTGCAGCAATGCAGTGCAGCAAGTATAAGCGGCTCTGGCTCATTGGCTCTGTCTGTCCCTTCCGCCGTTTCGGACGTCTCTGTCTCTCTCCTTCGCAGAATCCGCTTTGGTCTCGCTTTCATTAATTCACTTTCTTTTCAGGTAAAGTGATGGAGGAAGGACTGTATTTGACAGTCGGAGACGTATATATGCTTGAGAACTTTCAAGCAATTTTTTTAGGATAGATAAATCAGCTTCTTGGTGGGACTTTTATTGATAATTAGAATGAATAAAATTGTTTAATAATCGTTTTTTGGTGAAAGTTTATTTGTGCAACTTGTTTAATGAAGTATACTTCGTGAATAAACAAAAATTGAAAAGTGTACTGATTTTGACAAAGCTGGTATATAAACATTTAATAATATAAATAAGCGATATGTTTATAATATAAAATAATATTATTAATATTATTTTATAAATTATATTATACAATATATAATAT